>VDFB02367402.1:0-47213 GCA_007258455.2 Sequoia sempervirens
TTCTACATATGTATCTATCATCACTTCTTCAATAATGCTTGATCTTTGACAACAGAATGAGCTTGAAGACCTACAAAAACACTATAATGATGCTCCAAGACTTAAATCTTGCTTTCTTCTTGAATATTAATGCTTGATCTCATGAAAGTTCTCTAGATTCTAAGATAAAGCTATGTGAAATAACCTTGTATTTATAGTAACTTAAGATTAATTCTATACAAATATCATGGGCCAATATTAAATCTTGGATTTCAAATCATTAAAATACAACCAAAAAAAAATCCCAAGGGGGGTTCTATGGTTAAGTGAGGACCCATTCACCATAGGGTGAATGGTTCCCAGCACACTTAAATAGGAAACACTTTGGGGGATGCTAAATGTTATGTAAAATTAGGGTCCTAAGACCTAGTGAGGACCCATTTTCCAGGTGGTGAATGGGTCCTAAGTCACTAACCTAGGACACACACCTTGTAAAATTAAGTATTGTGTAATGTCATCTATGAATTTCGGGCTTTATCCCTAAGAATCTATAATTAATTAGCCCTAGATTTTTAATTAAAGAGGCCAACTAAGGTAAAATTAACCTCAATTAATTAATAAATCCCTAGATTAGTGTGAAAGTGTAAAGATACACTTTCAACACCCTAAATAAGGCACGATTAATTCCATTTTATTAAGAAGGGCCCTAAACTTAGTGTGAATGTGTAAAACACATTACAACACTAAATCAAGGAAGTTCATTAGGTTCATTTATTATTAATTATTCAAAAATTAATTATGAAAAGGGGATAATTTTTTGACACTAAAGATATAAATAACTATGGAGTTGAGAGGAAGGATGAACAAAGAAGCAAGATAGATGCGAAATCGATGAGAGTGATATGAATTTGAGCAGACTAGTGTGAATTTTAATGTTAGGGCTCCTGAAGGTAGTGAGCTAAAGGTATCCAAAATAATTCAAGAAAGGCTATGAAAGTGTGTGAGCATTGTTGTGGAATCCTTGTTGCATTGAGAAAGTGTTCTCTATGTAACATCCTTCTTCTATCTTCTTGTATTTCTTTTGATGACAGTGAGACCTGATTGTGAGCCTTTTGGACAATGTGTTGTATTCTACCAGTGAGCCCTTGTACAGGTTTTTAAATTACTTATATTGGGAGATAATCCTCACCGTGGTTTTTCTCTCATTGTGATTTTCACGTAAATATGGTGTTCTCTTGTGTAAGGTGTTGTTATTTCAGTTTGTTTTATTTTCATTTCATGTTTAAACACATTAATAGAATAAGGGTTTAATGAATGGGTATGTTCAGGATCATCATGGAAACAATAGGCCCTTAAGTGGTGAAAAATTTAGAAAAATTAGAGTTAGGAAACTTGACATAAAAATTTGAATAAGTTATCTATATTATTTCAAAAATATGTAAGTATAGAATCTATAGCAAATTGAATGTAGTTTCTAAACTAATAGGTTTATTTAAAACAAAAAAAATCCATTTGGTGAAAATTTAAAATTTCAGTGCAGTAGTACTTAAATTTCAGAAAAAAATAAAGTAGGTGTTTGTTTGACCACCCTAACAACAATAAAATGATAATATTTTTTAATAAGATTTTATATATAAGTAGAGGACTCATGTCTAGATGTGAACCATATTTTTTAATAATTTTTTCCAAGTAAATAATTAGTTATGAATTTTTTATTACAACTTAAAAAAATATAAAAACTTGTATGTCTAACCACCTTAACTTGGTCAAAACTTGATGAAATACAATTTGTTTTTTTTTTTAAAATTCTATAGTATGCAAAGCATAGAATGTGATGCACATTTCAGATTCAAAAAATTTGATGTATTATTTGAAAGCTATAGATGTTTTTCAATTAGCCTATCAATCAAGACTTTAGTCATAATTCAAATAGAAAATGAATAATAATAATTATTAAATTCAAAGTAAAGCATAATTTATATTGGTGGAAAGTTGAGAATCTCCTTTAAAAATATTTTTCGTTTCATCAATTTTGGGTAAAAAAGAGTCATTAGCCACATACCCTACACATACCCATGATATCGCCACTTTTTGGCCCATCATGATCTTGCACATACCCAAATGCATGTGGATCTATTTATTGTCTAGGGTTTTGAAGGTGTAATTTTCTACAACTAAGTGCCCCCCCCTCAGTTGTCATATTTATTTAACAATTGGTATTAGAGCTTGGTTCCTTGGAGAAGAGCTTGACCACTTGAGGTTGATCCAAAATGGTGAACAATTTTCCTTTGGAATTCCCTAGAATCGATGACACAAATTATGCATTTTGGAAGAGAAAGATGTAAGGATATCCAGTAGCTCATGGATTTGAGGTTGAAAAGGATTATAATGTTGCATATACTCCACCTCTTAATGGTTCAAGTACAAGTGCAAAAATCAAGACGCATGAGATCAATGCTTAGGCAAGATTTATTATTGTGAAGTCTTTCAAATATTGAATTAGTAAAAGTTATGAGTTTGAAGATTGCTAAAGAGGTTTGGGAAAAGCTAGAAAGCATTTATTAGGGAGATAAAAAAGTGAAACAAGCAAAGCTACAAAATTTGAAGGAATAATTTGAGACCCTACATATGTCAAAAAATGAAACAATAAAAATCTACATGTAGAGAGTTGACAAGCTAGTGAGTGCAATGAGAGGTCTTGGCACACAATTCAAAGAATATAAAGTGGTAAATATCTCTTCTTGATTCTCATAGTGAAAATGTATCTACTATTGAGGAAATTGTAAAATCTTGATACTTATTCTAGAGATCAGATGATTGATAGACTAACTTCTTTTGAAATGAGGAAAAAGGGCTTGAAGAATGTTATAACTATAGAAACTACTTTCAAGGTTGGAGTATCAGAAAAGGTTGAAGATTTAGATAAGAAAGATCTTGATGATGTGGAAGCTAAATTTTTAAGAAGAATGAAGAAGGGCACTGATAAGTACAAAGGTAAACAACAATTCAAATGTTTTAGCTGTGGTGAAATAGGTCATTATGCTTCAAGATGTCCAAAAATTACTATAAACAATAGGAACAAGGAAAATAAAGGAAAGATGATCAAGAAAGATTGCTATGTGAGAGAAGATGCTAGAATTTATGATGATGAATCTGATTATGGAGAATTTGATGACAATGAATGCTTCTTATTAACTATAAAAGAAGAATCTAGTTTTGTTACCTCTAAAAGTTGTGTGAAGGAAAGTGATCAAAAGAAAAAGGATAGAGTTGAAGTTACTTTGGTATTTTATTTTCATGTTAAAGAAGATAAGAATTATTGGGTTGTTGATATTGGTTACTCTAATCACATGACTCGAGATAAGAGTAAGTTTTTTATACTTGGAAAGTATGATGGAGGACTAGTTAAATTTGGAGATGATTTAGAAGCTAATATTTGTGGAATATGTTCAATCAGTTTTGATGGAAAGAATAACATTGATAATGTTTACTGTGGATATAAAATTCCTTGATCTCCCTTTGGGTTACTTGTATTTTTCTAAGTATGGCCCATGCCCCATACATTTGAATATTTCCTGAACCCTTTTTGAAGAATTTCACTCGCTATCACCATGTGTCCACTATGAGCTCCTCGCAAGCATTTCTTCCTTCGCTCCTCTTCCGAACCCCACCATTCTTCCACATGTCACTAGCATGGGAACTTAATTCCTACTTCCCTTCACTTCTCAGCCGAGCTCCAACTACATGCCACATATCATTGTCCGGTGTACACTCTTGGTAGACCACATTCAATGCTAGCAACCAAGACTTCTCCATGTGTCTTCTCCATGGGGATTTCATCGACGGGAAAGAAAGAGAGAGAAATGAGCCCCACCATATTGCCACATGTAATAATTGACTTCATGGGTGAGTGACATATGTCTGCATGAGGTTTTGTTGCTTCTACACGAGGACCACTGCCATCATTTGCAGGGGATGCATCTGGCTCAAGGGTGACTACATTCTATGACTCATAATCTTTTTTTGTTGCAATGACCTTAGGAAATCATTGCTCTAGGAATCATTGCTCATGATGATGGAATATTTTTTATTACTAGATTTCATGTAGTGGGATTATTTTCTATATATATTGTTTCTTCCTTCCGAAAATGAGTTCAAAACATACCAAAAAAATGTGAAAAGACACCGGGCCTTTTGTATTGTTTTTTAGATTATTGTATAAGACTCATAGACTATGCCATTGTTTTGCCTTTCTATTTCTTCTCTATTTGAAAAAATATTATACTATTCCATTACAGTATTGAGTAATTTTTGTATAGAACTTCTATGATTTCAATATAAGTTTGTTGATTTAGACCATGTCTTTGACTCTTCTTTTTAGTAAATGTGTATGGGAGTTATTTTATGTTATTGGATAAATTATTTAGGTTTTTATCTTTTATTTTTGTTATTTTGAGACTTAGTAGATTGTTGAATGGGCCCTTAAATCTCATCCAAAAGATAGATTTACTGTGCCTACATCTACATCTTAGTGCATCACCTTAGTTAGATCTTTATTTTTTATATCTGCTTCATTTTCCCATTCCAAAACTCCAATTATAGAAGAAGTCAACTTCTTTAAAAACCTAGAGGTCACTTAGTTTAGTGCAATTGGTTCCCCCATTAACTGAGTTTCCCATTAGGCTATTACCTTGTCAATTTTTGACATCAACAATTTTTTTTTTAGCAATGCTCGGTGGGACTGCTTAAATGTACCTACACCTAAAGTGGGTGTATGAGCCATTGGCCTATTACTAGATCCCAAACAACAAATAACCTTGGCTTGCTAGTGCTACCACTAGTAATAGTACTTACTAGAACCCATCCAGTGAACGTTTCAACCCCTCCACTAGCCATGTTTCCAATTGCAAACAAAAAATATGTGGCATGGGATGTTGAAATCCCCCTTATAGTACGAATAGAACCCATCGCTTGGGCCCCTATCCTAGCCTTTTCTCTAAAAGATATACCAAAATTCACTAGGGAAGGCTAAAAAACACCATCCAAACACCTGCAAGATGTGGAAAATGTGTGTTTGGTGCATGGTGTTACTGACCAAAATATAGCACTAAGGTTGCTCGCAGCCTCTTTTAGGGAAAAGGTGCTAGATTGGTATTGCACTATGCAAGATAACACTATCGGTACGTGGGATCAACTTAAAGATCCTTTCTACAAAATATTTTTGAATGATGGAGATATGTCTTCACTATATCATCAACTAGCGACCATAAAGTGGGCCCCATATGAAGCCATGAGTGACTCCAATGCTTGATTCCACACAACTTGCTGGAGGATCCAGGATTTTATCCACCCATTAGCCAAGTTGGCATTTGTGATCTACTTGAAATCCATCAATGCCAACATCTTGATGTTGATTAAGTCCCTTGGTGGAACCAATCTACCAAATGCATACATCACTATTAAAGCAGAGAATAACCTAATCAACACCAGAAAGTTTCCACCTCAACCCGCTATGCCTATATTCCTCGAGATATCAGTTCCTCCCCAGGGATTCCATCTACCAATGCATCTACTCTTCCCCAGTCTATGGACACATATCTGAACATGCCATAGAATGTTGCTTCCACATCTGGCTCTTTGAAGGATGAGATGAGTGATGTCAAGGAGATGTTGTAGGCCATCTCCAATGAAATAACTACCATTAAGTGGAACTAGTTTGTGCCTTCGAAGCCAACCTACCAAAATTATCAAGGCATAAAATATTCCTACTAGAAAAATTAGTTACAAGGAGGCTTGTGCACAAATTTGTAGACTTAAACAACTAATCAAATAGTGCCAATACCTACTCCAATACAAAGTGCTCACCCAAAGTCGAGTAGAGAGCTGACAACAGGGCAATACAATTTAGTTGATGACATCAAGCCCTGGTGCTTCCCCTATGGTGACACACATATTCCTTGAAACTTCCCATATGAAAACCTACAACAAAAGGTGGCAAAACAACGCAACCAAGGCATGGTGTGAGACCCTAAGATTATGTATATGCATCTCCACAAATGGAAAAAGTGGTACTCACTGCAAAAATGTAGGGGATGTCCCTGAAACAAGAAATGGATATAGATCCTGACCACACACTCTTCTCATGTATGGGAGAAGAAGAGGCAATGTTTGCAAATGATGCATCCACATCAAAAGCCTTGCAAGTGTAGTTTGATTACAACACTCACTCTAAGAGGAGTTTTACGGGTGAACCAGTCATCGCGCAGCTCAAAAGTGCCTTCGACTAGACTCCTAGTACCTCTACAATTGTGCAACAATTTCAGCTACAAAAGGAAATTGTTATAACCGAGCTAAGGAACAGAAGCCTTAAAATATTCCACCATTCAATGTGGTGGAACAATTAAAAAAATCCTCTACTAATGTGTCCCTTTGGGATATCTTAGCTATTGCGGCATAGAAGTCATTGTTGCAAAAGGCCCTACTTAAGGATACAATCATTGAACCAACAAAACAATCACCAAAGGGAAGACCCATTGACCCATCACCTCTTTCCAAAGTTATCACAAATAATATAGAGGAAACCTCTACTAAAGCTAGGGATAAGCCGAAACCAAATCCATTTTTCCTAACTCTTATTGTGGGTAAAAAATTATTGCATAATTCCACAATTGACTTTGGTGCTAGCACCATAGTCATGCCCAAGCAGATAGTTGAAGCGTTAGCACCTAGCTATGAAACTTTAGAAAGGTGGGTTATGTAGCTTTATGGGAACAAGGTCAAAACCATAGGTGTCATTAAGATCCTCCCCTTGACTCTATTCTCCTACCCTAGTATCATAGTTCCACAAGATATTGTTATCATAGACATTCCCCCTATGCTCGGTCTTTACTTATCCCAGTAATTTAGTTCAGAGATAGGTGGATATCTTTATTTGGATTGGTCACACATGATCCTCAGGACCAAGCATGGAGCTAAAATAAAAATAATATTTGAACCTCTACATTTGGAACATGTGGCTGATGAAGCCATGATCAGCTTTGAGGCTGCTCATACCTCTTTCACCAAAGAGGAAATGTATTGTACCAAGCTACTAGTGGATGAAAAGGTGATCAAAGATTGGACAGATTCAAAGGAGGTCCTCTTGAGGGAATATATAGACACTGATCCTTTCAAAAATTATCATGCCACTAGAATGGATACCAATGTCATTTATGATGAAGATCAAGTGATCCTGAAGGTCATAAAGGGATTCGAGAGTTGTCAATCCTTAGAGCTATGGACGATGCACTTTGATGGAGGAAGATGCAAAGTTGGAGTAGGGGCCAGGATATTTCTGACATCCCCATCCAATGAAAAGATTCAACTCAGGTATTTTCACTTCTAGTTTGCTTGTTCAAACAATGAAGCTGAATATGAAGGCCTAGTGCAAGGTCTAAGCCTTGTAGAGCGGATGGTCATTAAGAAAATAATGGTGTTTGGAGACTCTAAACTAGTGGTCAATCTAGTCTAAGGTATTTTCATAGATAAGAATGTCTACATGAGATCCTATAGACATAGAGTCTAGGACCTAATCAAGGGCTTTGAAGCCTTCAATATCTAGATAGTGCCCAGAGAGAAAAATATAGTTGTGGATCGTATGGGAGCAATTAGATCTCAATTTGATCCTACTTCAGAGCTAATTCATAACATACACTCTATACGAGTGATCATTCGATGAGAAATCTCAGATAATTGTCAAAGTTGGCATGTGTTTGAAAGTGATGAACACACTGCCTCATTCATCCAACAATTAAGAGAGTTTGTTGAGCAACTCCAACTGAAGATTGTCGAGGCCTATGATGGAAAAATCATTTAGCCGAAGTCCAAAAAGCTTCCAAAGTGATTGGTCACTCTCAAAAACTTGTTCGATTGTGATGATGTGATCAATTACAAGAGGAATTTTGTAGCATACAAAAGCGACTATTCAGACCTTTAGGTCAGAGACACAAGGAAACTAAAGGTTGTAAAAGATGTTCCATCTCATGATAAAGAAAAATTCATCCATTTCTATGAGAAATATGGAGTAGTGGCCTGTTCATATGATGACCTCGAGGGATATGATCCCGAAATCATCCATCATACTATAGAGCTGTTGAAAGGAGAAAAACCTATCTACTAGAAGTAGAGGCCAATAAATCTGAATATTGAAGCCTTGATGGCACAAGAGATGACAAAGCTAATTCAATCCTAGATCATCTTCTCGATCAAGCACAATACATGGGTATCCAACCTGGTTCTAGTTTGAAAGAAGAACGAAGAAATCCACCTATTTGTTGACTTCTGAGACTTGAATAGGGAATCCTTGAAGGACCACTAGGGTATGTGCAGGATCATCATGGAAAAATCAGGCCCTTAAGTGGCAAAAAAATTAAAAAAATCAGAGTTAGGAAACTTGATGTAAAAATTTGAATAAGTTATCGATATTATTTCAAAAATATGTAAAAATATAATTGTATCAAATTGAATGTAGTTTCTAAACTACTAGGTTTGTTTAAAAAATAAATAAATCTATTTGGTGAAAATTTGAAATTTCAATGCAGTGGTACTTAAATTTTATGGAAAAAATAAGTAGGTGTCTATCTGACCACCCTAACCACAATAAAATGATAATATTTTCTAATAATATTTTAGATATAAGTAGAGGACTCATGCCCTGATGTGATGGATATTTTTTTGTAATTTTTTTCCAAGTAAATAATTAATTATGAATTTTTTATTAGAAATTTTTTAAAAATATATAAAATTGTATGTCTAACCAACTTAACTTGGTCAAAACTTCATGAAATTCATTTTTTATTTTTTTAATCCTATAGTATGCAAAAGATAGAATGTGATGCATGTTTTGGATTCAAAAAATGTGATACTATTTGAAAGATATAGATGTTTTTTGATTAGCCTATCAATCAGGACTTTAGTTTTAATTTGAATAGAAAATGAATAATAATTACTTATTAAATTCAAAGTCAAGCATAATTTATATCGGTGGAAATCTAAGAATCTCATTTAAAAACCCTTTTCGTTTCATCAATTTTGGGTAAAAAAATAGTTGTAAGCCACATACCCATCATATTGCCACTTTTTGGCCCATCATGATCCTGCACATACCCACTACTCGTTGCCGTTTATGGAGTCAATCTTGCAAACAGTGATAGGATTGAAGATGTTTTCTCTTCTGGATAGTTTATCTAGTTAGAACTAGATCTAGGTAAAAGAGGACCAACACAAAACAACATTCACTACCAAGTGGGGAGAATTTTCATATGCAAAAATGCCTTTCGGCCTCTCAAATGCGGGAGCCACCTTCCAGCGGGCAATGGATATCACTTTTAGAGAATTGATCAACAAGAATATCTTGATCTACTTGGATGATCTAATTGTATTCTCTAAATCTAAGGATAATCATTTTTATCATCTAAGGATATTCATCTAAATCTAAGGATAAAAAATTCCAGGAGTTTGGGATATCCTTGAACCCAAAAAAAATTGTTTTCAGAGTGCCACAAGGAAAACTATTGGGACATGTAGTGTCTAAAGATAGAATTGTAATTGATTTGGAGTGCATAAAGGTAATTTGAGAGCTTCCCCTATAAGAAGGGAGTTCAGTCCTTCCTGGGAAAGGTAAATTTTGTGAGAAAATTCATTTCTAATTTTGCAAGAATAATTAAACATATCACCTTGATGCTAAAAAAGGATCAATTAATCAAATGGAAAAAGGAAGGTAGAGAAGCCTTTGAGAAGGTTAAGGATGTTATTTCTTCAACTCCTATACTGGTAAATAAAAAACTATCAGAGGACTTTATAATGTATGTATTTAGTAGCAAATCCAACATCTCTACTATGCTAACTCAAAAAGGTGATGAAGGCAAGAGAGAACATCTGATAGCATTTCACTTCTAGACCTTAAAATATTATGATATGAACTAAAAATTCATCAGAGGTAAGAATTCACCATTATTAAGGGACTCAAGAATTTTTGACACCTCATATCTTGCAACAAGGTGATTGTATATGTCGCACATTCCAGTGTGTGCTAGTATACTGATCATGGAAGGAGAAATCACCAAAAAGCGGGCCAATTGGATCACTAATATCCTTGAATATGATATTTAGGTCAAGCCCACAAAGACCGTCTAAGGAAGAAGACTGTGTGAGTATTTGGAACATGATGAAAAAATTGTAGCTAAAGAAGAGCAACCCGAACTTGTTCTAACAAATGAACCCAAGTCTAAAGGCCGTTGGTTAGTTGACAAAGTAAGATTCATGCATACTGAGAAATATCCACCAGGCCTTCCTTTTCAGAAGAGAAGATTATATAGATTCTAGAAAAATGGATATGCATTTATTAAAGGGGTCCTTTTCAATGGTGTTCTACTATGGTGTGTCACCATAGAGGTAGAGAAGAAAATTCTTGACAATTTCCATGGCAGTCTCGTAGGTGGAAATTTCTCTATAAAGAGCACCACCATGAAAATCATGTGTTTCAGATAATTCTAGCCTACACTATTCAATGACTCATACTCTTTGGTTAAGGCCTGGAAGGAATGCCAGTTCTTCATTGGAAGAAGGAAAAACTTCGCAATGCCTCTCAACCCAATAGTGGTTGAAAAACCTTTTGTGTAATGGGGCCTTGATTTTATCAGAATGATTAATCCCGCCTCTAGCACTAGACATAAATGGATCCTCATGGCCACATATTACTTTACTAGATGGACCGAGGCCATTCCCTTCAAGAATGCAATGAAACCATTGATTGTGAACTTCCTCGAGAAACTAGTAAAGAGATTCATCCCATTAAATACCATCATCTATGACAATACTAAGGCTTTCCTAGGTTCTAAGTTACGTGAATTTGCACTCGTACATGGCATATTCTTAAAAATGTCTTCAACCTATTACCCCAGGGAAATGGTCTAGCCAAGTCGACTAATAAATTTTTTGTCTGATTCATTAGAAGGATCGGGTTGGAACATCAGAAGGAGTGGCACAAGAACCTTTAGGAAATGCTCTTGGTAGACCGCATAGCCCCTAAACAAGTTCTCAAGACTTCGTCGTATGAATTGGTGTACGGGAAGGAAGCACTATTTTCCATCTCTATGGAGATTCCTACACTATAGTTGCTCAAATATGTGGAAGTTGAAGAAAATAGAGCCATGGAGGTCCAGTTTGCCGAGTTACAAGAAGTACAAGAAAAAAGGAAAAAGACTGTAACAACCATGTCTACCTAGCAACAGGTGGTTAAAAGATGGTTCAACAAGAAAACCTCAGACCAAGGCCTCAAATGTTGTGACTTAGTGCTAAAGTTCAATGAGAGGGTCGTGAAGCCTGACCAACATGGAAAATTTGATAGTCTGTTGGAAGGACCTTTTAGAATAATTCAATGCAAGCAACACAACACATTCAAATTAGAAAATATGGAGAAAGAGCCATTGGGGATTCTGGTTAACGAAATCCACCTCAAATTGTTCAATTAATCTTTATTAATTGTTCTTCGTATGTAAATATGTAATTATTGTAAATTATCCTTTGTGTTCTTTTGTTTGGTCGGTCTTTCCAAGAAAACCATCAAAATTGAAAATAAACCCACATGCAGAATTGATAAGGTATTCAAAGAAGTAGAGAAATAAAAGGAACCCATAATGCAAAATTGCAAGAAGCAAAAGAGACAAGAAATTTGATAAAAGTTGTATATTCATTATATATGAAATTATATAATTCGATAATAAATTTCCAAAATGGCTTCGAGGACATACTTTTAAAGTATATCTATATATTATGCAATTATATATATATATATACATTGAAATCCTTTCTAAGGCATATATATATAAAATAGATTGATTTTTAAAACATATAAAAAGTGTTGGGTCTTAAATAGTAGCAATAGGAGCGTCATCGACAACAACATCTAGAACAAATTCATTGGTAGGATCAATAGGAGCAATAGGATCATGAACAACAACAACAATGTCTAGTGGGGGAGGATATACCAAGTCTCTGAAGTCAGTATACCACTCCACGCTATAGAACAACACCACATTATAGCAGCGCAATAAGAAGTGGCAGGCACGAGTGACCCTGTGGTGATGCTCTCATGTGTTAGAATGTGGAATCCAGTCATAAATAGAACCCATGACCCCACTGTGTCTTCTTCAATATGCTTGTGGAGGTTGCTCACCCTAGGAATACCCAGGCCATAGAGCACATTCGCCACAATATCTCGAAGGCCACCAAGGTACCACTTCGGGAAGATTTCCAGCGTCAGGTGAAGAATCATCTACTTAGGGTCCTATATATAAAGAAACGATGTGAAAAGGTGAGAGCAGATGTCGGCATTGACTCTATACTTATCTTCATACTCTACATAGTCCTAGCCTAACACCCATTTCATTGCTATAATAGCCAATGAATGCTTGTTTCTCATCATTCGCTTTATGCGTCTGTTAGAAATTTCACCTAAGAAAGCTGTCTATGACTAATTGCTAACCAACCTAATTGGAGTATTCATAATGCTAGTTCTACCCAACTACCTAATGCTAATTCTACCTAACTACCAAATACTAACTCTTCCCAATTGCTAAGTGTGATTTTGTTGTTGTCTTGGGGTCTATTTATAGAAATATATGAGGTATCTATGTGCCATAAGCATGATGATAATTGAGTACTAACTAAAAAATCCCACCAAGATCTAGCTCGAATCTCCCACCTAGTTGTATCTTCCATGTACAAATTGTAGTGTGCAAAATTAAGAAGAGGTAATTAAGTAGCACAAATTAGTTGCAATCCCAAGTGATTGTCCATACGGTCAAGTGCTAATGTGTCATGCTGCAGGAATTTTTTGAACTCCAAGGATGAACTCAAATCTTTTCAAGTACTCATTGCATTTTTGGTTTAATCATTCTTTTTAGGATATTAATTGCCAAGCATGCGAAAGGTTAAAATGCCTTCATTCGTCGACTCAATTTCCTATGAAATTGCACCGTAGGTCATAATTACTAACTATCATTATGAATTCTTGTCTTTTCAAAATAGCAAGAAATTCATTTTGCATGAGCAAAGAAGTTGGAGGTACATATCAAATTTAATGCTAAAAGGAAATCATTGTCTACCACTCCAAGAAATAAATAGCTAAGTGTTGCATGTGAAAGTATAAACATTGTAAAAATCTTGTTGAGTATACTACCTAGTGCAAATATTTTTGAGTGTAGAAGTGCTGAAGAGCCAAAGTGAATTATAGAAGGTTTGGACATCATAGGAATCCAAAAGTATCCTGAAATGGTCCAAAATCCTTAGATGGAAGTGCAATTCAAAGCAACCTAAAGCTTGTTCGACGCCATGAAAATAGTACCAGTCACCAAATTTTTTGGTGAAACCTTTTATGCTTCACCTGGGATACCAAAGAAGCCGAAGTGGATTCACACATGGGCCATGGAAAAGAAAATAAAATCATAGGGACCGGTCCCAGATAATGGAAGTAGGGGACAACATTCATGATCCCATCCTCAAAAAAGAACCCTAAGACTCTTAGGGAGGTGGCCTATGAGAGAATAAAGAAGAATAGTGACCAGTCTTTGGTGTATAAACAATGGTTCAATGGGCTTCCTTAGTATGAAGAATATAATGGAATTAGGGGACAACATTCAGGATCCCATCCTCGAAAAAGAACCCTAAGACTCTTAGGGAGGTGGCCTATGAGAGAATGAAGAAGAATAGTGACCAATAGTCTTTGCATATAAACAATGGTTCAATGGGCTTCCTTAGTATATGGTTCCTTTTGTACATCACTACCTAGAACTAGTCAATGAGGGAATTAATAATTTTAACCCAAGTATTGATTCCATTGAAGGATGATATATGAGAGTTAACATCAGCATGGAAGCTATCTGGGATATGCTATGCATCCGTTTCAGAAAGGGCTCTAGAGTAGAAAAGATGGAGTCATTCACTATGGAAAAAGGAGACAAATATTGGAGAGGTAGAGATCTTGCTCTAGATTTTTATAACAAAGAAACCAAAAGGCCTAGGGAAGATATGAAAAATCCACCATAGATTCCAACAATGCACAATTCTTTCCCCGTAGACATGTAGGATTCCTTCTTAACGATGGCCTTTGTTTGCAACCTGGACAGTGAGAGGTATGTTTAGGAGTTTCAACTGGGTATGGGTTTTTAGTTAAGGAGGCAACACACCTTATTCTAGTATGAATTCATAGAAGTCATCATTAGGGAAATACTAAGTCAAATAAAGGAATACATAACACAACATAAGTTCATATTTCTTTCTCTCCTTGCCCATATGTTTTTACATTAGAGCCTTGAATTTTTCAATCAACGGATGAGGATATCTACCTTTGATGATAAGGGAGCCATAAATCCAGTTTCTACATGGACTCCCCTCCTTTCTTAAACATATGACTATTATGCATTCTTGGATTCTTTCCTAACTCTGATTCTGCAAGACCTTAGTGAAGATGGAGATCTTTATCAACTCACCTCACAGAAAATAGGGTGGATGTAGAGCTTCACTCCTAAATGTGACTAATTTATTGGGAAGGAATTCACATTCATTTGAATGCAGGGCTTTACCAAGGAGCCATTCTGGCTCTCAAAATGCGTCACAAGTAGGGTGTTGGCCCTTGAGATGTTTTGACAAGTGGCAATTATAGAAAATCATTTTTGTGGAGGAAAGGGAAAGAAAGGATTCTTCTTCTGCCCTTTGACTTTAAAGTCAATGGTAATGGAAAAGAAGTAGATGCATAAGCTACTTCAAGTAAAGATGGCTCACTTGGGGCTAGTATTGAGTTGGGAAAAATGGCAGTACAACCCTAACAATGACTTACCAAACACATTCATCAAGGTAACTCATAGCCCCCGACCTTATTGGGAAAAGTTGTGGAATCCCCTGACAGAGCAAGATGATCTATTTGTGGACCTGGTTCATGTTCCTTCAAAGGATAGGAGGCCGACAAGGTTCAAATTCTATTTCCCTTTGGAAAATTTTAATAGTTAGCACCAAATAAGGGGCACCCTTTGCAATAATTTGGCCAACTATTGGAACTAGAGTGAGGAAAAGGTTAGGGATTTCTTGATTTACCATCAAGAGATCTAATTCCCTAATGCCCCTTACCAATATGTAGACTTGGATGACAGATTTGATACTTTGTAGAATGGAGTGCATGATGATACCAATGAAAGCGATGATGAGGATGTAGACCCAAAGGAGGCTAGAAAATATACAGGGAAGGAAAAGGAGAAGGAAAAGGAATTGAAGAATTCTATAGAGAAAAAATATATACAAGCAACAAAGTAGCCTAGAAAGGCCTCTTCAAATATGTGGGTGAATATATCACATTTGGGATCCTCACAGATAGGCACATGGGACATGAAAAAACCCAAAGTTTCCCAACAACAACCATTGGAGGTCATAGAGGTGGAAAATTCCCCGCCAAAAAAAAGGTAGTGCACAGATGCAAATTCTAGAGAGGGTTCACAAGATCCTACAGTGAGCCAAGGATCAGAGGCCTTCACAACCTAGGTATCTTTCTCTCTCCCTCTTCTTGATTCACAATCCCTAGTTTCTTCCGCTATCTCTGCATAGCCTATCAGTTCAAGTGTCGACCTTTCTTTCTTTACTTTTCTACAATGCTCGCAAGAGGTTTCTCCTAGTTCTCCCAAGTGGGACAATTTGTTTTTATTCCCCCATAGATTATTTCTCCTTTCATTGGAGGCTAGTCTGCATCTGCTATTGATTCACCTTTTTACATCTATTGCATCAACTCTAACACAACTTTCTCAACAAAAGGAGTCTGCTACACCTCTGCTACCACCGCCGCATCCCATGAGTCCTCCCACTACTTCACAAACTGAACCTTGGAATATTCCCCCATTCTCCCCACTAACAATCTCTCTTCTCAAGAAAAAATCAGCTGGAACCACTGCCCTCTTGTTCCATTTTGCTCTTCCTCGCAGTGCACCCTTCGTGGGTAAGCTCATTAGGTCACCAATATAATTTTTGTTGGAGAATGATAAAACAAAACAAGCATGGGCTCTCAAGCTCTAGAAGCAAAGAGACAAGGATGCTAAAAGGTTGGCCAAGCCAAAGATGCAAACCCTTTTTAATGAATCTCACAAGTTGTTGCAGTTTGCAACCATGCATCCAACTATCATCAAACCGCAAGGGGAGATGTGGCTTGAGGACTACACTATCCATGCTATGGGGCTCGATCTAAGCATAGCCCAATAGAAAGATAAAGTTGAGCTCATGGAGGAGACACAACGAGTGGTGACCACCAAATTCCTCAAGTTCGGTCGCCAGCTAAAGAAGAAAAAGGAAGAAGAGCTCAAAACTGCCAAGGAAAGATTCGAGATCCTACTGATGAAGGACAAGGCAAGGGAGGAATAATTTGAGTGCTTGTCACAACAAGAAAAAACAAAGCATACCAAACTTCAGGAGGAACTTGAAAAGTTCCAAGCCCAAGATTCCAACCTTGTTGCCAAGATAAAACAAAAAAACCAAGAATTACAAGACTAGTTGGGTCGGGCGAAAGAGGAGATGCAACAAAAGAATGAGTTTTAACATCAACTCACTCAATTAGAGAAAATAATGTAACTAAAGGAAACATACTTCCAGGGCCAACAAGCTCAATTTGAGAAGGAAATCTAGGAGGTGAATCTTTCCCTTGAAAGGGAATCAACAAATAGAGGTGAGGCTAAAGAAAAATGGCTTGCTGATTTGAAAACCCTACAGGAACAACTCTCCATTGTAGACAAGAGGATTACAAAACTGACGCAGGATGTCAGGTTGAGGGATGCATAAATTGGCCTTTTGAAGAATAATCCCCAACCCCTTGCTGCCTAGTCAGACCTCCTTCAAGTAGCTTAGTGACTATATATCTCATATTGGGAAAAGGTAAAGGCCTTTTGCTTGAATCTTTAGTTGATAGTTTAGTTCATGGTGAAAGCATCAAGTTTGAGCAAGGAGGTTCGCAGAACAATTGAGCGATTTCCACAATCCATTGTGGAGAAGGTTCCTAAAGTAGAAAAGTTGTTAGATAAGTTGTACATGAAGTCGAATGAGGACTTAGCGAGCACATGGATGAAAGACCGAAAGTCAGATACCAAAGCAACAAAAGAGTTCATACCCTACCACGTAGCCATCCTCCATGCTAGTGATTGCTTTGCCACATTGGGCTGAACTATGAACAACATGCTGGAAAAATTATCCCAGCTAACTTAGATGGGCCTATCCTCTTCATTTCTTTCTAATGATTCAGTGGCCATGATAGAGCAGATTGAAACAAAGATTGAGGTGAAGCAACATGACATATCCACTTTTTAGAACTTCAGTCATCCCCCTATTGTAGAGGATATTGATGGAATCACTCATCAAATAGTGTGGCTACTTTTTCAACTTGAGTTCGGGGCTAGTATATCCATGAAGTTGCCATTCAAAGAAGTGATCGATCTGCATGAAGCTTAAGAGAATCTGCATGACATATCGATACCATCTAAGGCCGATTGGCTGCCTCTAAAGACCACTCTCTCAGAGTTCTTATTACATTGCTCGATGGATAAGGATCTAGTCTTTGAACCAGAATTTTTTGGGTTCCTCCTTCCATCGGTGAAACACCCCTGGTAGTCTCCAAAAGCTATGGATATAAATTCCTCAAGCCTCCTTTAGGTTGTTTGCATTTTTCTAAGTCTGGCCCCTTTTTGAAGAACTTCGCTCACTGCCGCCACGTGTCCATCATGCACTCCTCATAAGGATTTCTTCCTTCATTCCTCTTTCGAGCCCCGCCATGCTTCCATGTGTTAGTAGCATTGGAACTTGATGCCTACTTCCCTTCGCTTCTCAACTGAGCTCTTCCTGTGTGCCATGTAGCATCATCCTGCGTACACTTTTGGTGGACCCCATAGCCAACTCTAGCATTGAAGACTTCTCCATGTGTCTACTCTGCATGGATTTCATCAAAGGGAAGGAAAGAGTGAGAAATGAGCCCTACCATATTGCCACATGTCCTAACTAACATCATGGGTGAGTGACATATGTTTGCATGAGGTTCTACTACTTCTACACTGGGACCACCTCCATCATATACAGGGAATACATCTGGCTTGAGGGTGATGTACTGAGTAATTTTTTTGTAGAACTTCTATGGTTTCAATATACGTTTGTTGATTTATACTATGTCTTTGACTCTTCTTTTCAATAAATGTGTATGGGAGTTATTTTATGTTATTGGATAAATTATTCAAGTTTTCATCTTTATTTTTTTTATTCTAGGACTTAGCAGATTGTTGAACAGGCCTTTAAATCTCATCCAAAAGATAGATTTACCATGCCTACATCTAAATCTTGGTGCATCACCTTCGTTAGATCTTTATTTTTTATATCTACTTCATTTTCCCATTCCAAAACCCCAATTATAGAAGAAGCCAACTTCCTAAAAAAACTGGAGGTCACTTAGTTTAGCGCAATTGGTCTCCCCATTAACTAAGTTTCCCAAAAGGCTATTACCTTGTCAATTTTTGACATCAACATTTACTATGTTAAGGGTGTAAGTCATAACCTTTTGAGTGTTGGAGACATGTGTATCATGGGATATAATCTTGTGTTTAAAGATAAAACATGTGAAATTAGAAAAGGGTCTAGAACTATGATTGTTGTTGGTAACATAATAGAAGGAAACATTTATCAACTTAAGGGTGCTGATGGGAATTGCCTTATGTCTTAGATTAGTGACAATTGGTTATGGAACTAGAGGATGTGTCACATGAATTTTGATAATTTGGCAAGAATTAGTTTAGTTCATGTAGTGAGAGACCTACCAATAATCACATAGCCTATTTGTGCCGTAGAAAATTGGACCCTCTTGAGAAAAGAGACAATTTAACGCATAATTGGACCCACTTTTGAGTCCCTTCGCATCATTTACCCTTCAAAACAACATTTATAGCCCCCTTAGACCCATTAATTTTGATCTATAGGCCCATTTTACATGAGAAATCACATAAAACCTGACAAACAACATTTAATTATATCATACCTTAAAAACCCACCTTCAAATAGTAGTAGTGGGACCCATTCGCCACCTTGGGTGAATGAGTTCCCTCTGGTGGGACCCATTTTCCAAGGGTGGCGAATGAGTCCCCTTTGAGGGAAAATTCAAATTTAAGCGGGAATTTAATCAATTTAACTTTAATTTCTGGTGAATGTCGGCCTCTTAGGTCTAATTAACAGGAAAATAAGGTGTTGTTGCTTATAAATACTCATTTCAAGTCATTTCACACATATTTTTTTTATCATCTTTCTTATCTTCTTATAATTCCTCAAGAGGAATTCATAAATTCAAGTCTTCCACAACAAGTTTCATTAACAAAAGTTGAAGTTTTAGGGCAACAAACTAGGGTTTTTGCAAGTCTTGAAGCTCACTTCTCTTGTTAAGATCCAACATTGCAAAGGATTGATGATGGATGCCTATGGTGAATTATGAAGAAATCAAGGGTGAAGAGGTGCAACTAGCCACTGAATCACACTTAAGGACTTGGTTTCCTATTGATTGCATCTTCCATTTTCATTCTATCATCAAATTAATGTTTGCATCTTGTTTTTTATCATTTGCATGTCATTTCATTCCTATTTTTCATGTGTTGTGAGGTTTCTAGGCTTGAACGGTGATTTCTATAGATTTGGATACCCAATTCCCCAAAATTGATTCTGGCACTTTATGGAAAAAATAGGACTCATTCACCCAGAATGGCGAATCAGTCCCAGTGAGCATTTCTAGTGTCTTCTGCAAGTGTTCAGAGCCTCATTCCACTCTCTTCCAACTTCTAGGTACATATCTCCAATTGGATTATTTTTGTTACACTTTGTTTACATTTCTAGTCAAATAGTTTGAATACACATTGACTCCCCGAAAATATGCCCACTCTCCCCGAATGGGAACTCAGATAATGCGGTGTACATCCTCAAGAGTGACCATGATTTCCCTAGTGGGAAGATGAAAGGTACAAGTATCAACATCACAATACTCACACAGAGCCATAAGCATGGGATCATGGTATCTCATCGGTGGCATAAGGTATGCCCAATAGATACCCATTGACTATAAATGCTCTACCTTTGCCACTGATAGCACTGGAACATGATCTCTCAAAAATGTGAGTTGTCGCCCCCTAGCCATTATTATGACCAAGTGGGGATCTATCAAAAACATCACAAAATGCTCTAAATTTCATCTAATAACTTTAATTTTCACATTATTCATCAATCAACTGTGCTAAAGTCATCTAGTGTACTTTTATAATCACCCTAGACACTTTAGAACCCTTTTTGGATAGTTCATGAAGAAATGGGACACTTTGCGAACTTTTTTCCAAGAACCCTAAATTAACCTATATATGCATAAAAATCATTAAATTATTATAAAATGGCAAGGCGAAAGTTGTAAAATCTACTCACCTCATGATACAGCTTGTTGCCTGCCACCTTCTCATGAAGATCATCTAGTCGTGAAGGTGTGTAATCCTATTTTCTTGACATATTCTTCTCTCACTTGTCACTCTCAAGCTACACGAAGGTAAAATGAATAGTAAGTGACAAGTTACTTTCTTCTCTATCTTTTAATTACTTTTCATCTCTTTTTGCTTTTACACATTTCACATATGGTTATCATCTTTTCAAGAACTCATAATGTAGATATTCTTCCAATCAACATAACGAGAGTGAGGGTAATCCATTTTCGACACTCTTTGATGTGTTGGAATCGTGATTCTACACTCAATATCATCAATTGACTATTGTTATGTGGCATGGTACTTGAAAGTTCCCAACGATATGATGTTTCTTATTCGATGTGGCTAGATTTCTACCTTGATTCCACCTCTGTAAAGCAAGCAAAATCAAGGGGGGGCATATATCTACCCTTGAATTGGATTCCTAAGAGTTAGATAAAAAGATTTTTGAGCAATTAATGAATGTGTGTTGCAGGATGTAGTTCCTAATGCCATGGTTGTGCAAATAACTACACTCAGAGCTTCGTTCTCTCATCTTTCGAATGAGTATCCTTTTATGTAATAAGGTGCATCATTTAGAGTCCTTTAGCTTACATATGCACATAGAGTTATATGGATGCTAAAGTGGGGGCTAAATGTGCCATAGAAAATTGGACCCTCTTGATAAAAGAGAGAATTTCATGCATAATTGGACCCACTTTTGAGTCCCTTCACATCATTTACCCTTCAAAACAACATTTATAGGCCCCTTAGACCCAATAATTTTAATCTAAAGGCCTGTTTTACCTAAGAACTCACATACAACAAGACAAACAACATTTAATTATATCATACCTTGAAAACCCACCTTCAAATATCAATAGTGGGACCCATTCGCCACCTTGGGAAAATGAGTTCCCTTTGGTGGGAACCATTCGCCGAGGGTGGCGAATGAGTCCTTTTTGAGGGAAAATTCAAATTTAATTGAGAATTTCATCAATTTAACTTTAATTTCCAATGAATGTGATGAGGGCGCAGCCCGAGACTTAGAAAATAACCCACAAACAAGAGAATAATTTTATTATTTAGAAAATGGAGCTTCTTACATGTAGAGGATCTCAAATCCCCAAGTTCTACAACACATGCAAGTTACAAAAAGCTATAGAATCACCCTTTCGCAATATGCGAGCTTGTCCCCAAAAAGTTACCAAAAAATTAGAAACCTGCCCATAAATAGAGCTCCTCTTTAGTTTGGAGTCAAAGCAACATTCAAATTTGAGTTTAGGCGGTTTGGCACCGAAAATTACAACTTGAAGTTCAAATTTCAAAAGAACATTTGCAATTGTATCTTCTAGAAAGTGAGCCAACTTCCCGGGGCCATAACTTTTGATTTGGGACTCCGATTCACGAACTGTTTGAACTGTTGGAAAGGTCTCGAAGTCAATAACACACTCAAAATTGGCTATGCCAATTTTAGAAAGTTTTGGGGTCATTCCGGGAACTCTAAGTGCCTCAAATCTAACTTAGAATATTTTTTAGGTGCAAATATGGGAAACTAAAACTGCAATATCTTTCAACCCAAGAATAGAAAATAAAAACCGTAAATTGAGAATTTCATTATGACGAAAAGGGTATCCAAAAATGTAAAAACATCTAAAAATAGAGAAACTTGAAATTTAACTATTTTTGGGTGATGCAAGATTGCCCTTACACCACTAGATGCTCTTGCATCAGACACCTAGGGTAATTTGAGAAGTGACCCATCATGTACAGATGGTTGTGGAAAACCCAATCAGTCAACCACTTCCTTAGATAGCCAGGATGAATCTTCCACAAGCCTTCCTCTCCATTTCACCAGATATTCTTCATATTGCCTATTTCTGGTACTCCTTCCCACATGACTATCTAAGATTGCTTCAATCTCCTCCCTTTCTGAAGTAGGTGCTGGAATGCCATACTTCCCTATTGCTGGTGCTTCCTCTATTCCACCTTCATGATACTCTATCAAATCTGAAATGTTGAACATAGGGGAAATGTTGATTCCATTAGGAAACTCTACCTCATATGCATTCCTTGAATCATGCTTCTTCAAAATCTTACAAGGACTGAATTTCTTCATTTTCAATTTGTTATAGGTTCCCACGGGAAACCTTTCTTTCCTCAAGTGGACCATTACTTCTTCGCCAGTCTGAAACTCCTTATTCCTCCTTTTCTGATCTTCCTTAGCCTTATATTGCATATTCATCTTATTAATGTGTTCTCATACCTTCTCATGTATATTCTTGATGTGCTCTACAAAATCTTTATCTTTAGCACTTATTTTCTTCTCTTGGTCCATCTTCCTCAATTCAGGAGCTATTTTGGGGCTACCTCCATCCACAATCTGGAATGGTGATCTACCAGTGCTTCTATTGACAGAATTGTTGTAAGAAAATTCTACTTGGTGTAAGATCAAGTCCCATCCCTTAGGTTTATCTCTTACCAAACATCTTAGTAGGTTACCTAGACTCCTGTTAACAACCTCTGTCTACCCATCTATTTGTGGATGGTGTGCAAAAATGAACTTCAACTTTGTCTTCAACTTCTTCTACAAGGTCCTCCAAAAGTATCCCATAAATTTGGTGTCACGATCTGAAACAATACTCTTTGGGAGACCATGTAGCCTCACCACCTCTTTGAAGAACAAGTCAGCAATGTGGATTGCATCATGGGTCTTCTGACATGGAATGAAATGTGCCATCTTCGAAAACCTATCAACCACCACAAAGTGGATGTTCTCATTTGTCCTTGGAAAACCAAGAACAAAAGTGCATACTTATATCCTCGGCTCTGCAGATGGAGTAGGGATGATAAGCATGATCTAAGCTCCTCCTTTAGCCATAAATATGCCTAAGCTTTGTAGAAACTTCTTCACATCTTTTAGCTGACAATTAGGCAATAATAATGCTCATAATATTAAAAGCAGTAGTGTTATCTCAGCAAAATATCTTGTCATTTCTCCACTATGCTTCTCCTTTATCAGGTTCTCCCTCATGGAACTCCTCAAGATACACAATTGACTTCCCTTAAATAACATGCCATCCTGGATTATGAAATCCAGCCACCTTGTCCTGTCCACTGTAACAGGTTCCTTGCAAGCTTTCCAAGCCTTTGTGAAATCAGGATCTTCTACGTACAGTGTCTTAAATTCATTGAATCCAACCACTTCAATCTGCATCTTTGTCATCAATGTATGCCTGCTACTTAAGGAATCTGCAACCCTATTTGACTTCCCACTCCTATGTTTCAAAACAAAGGTATAACTCTACAAAAACTCTACCCATTTCATATGCCTCTGATTTAATTTTCCCTGACTATTTAGGTATTGCAAAGCCTGATGATCAGTATATAGAACTAATTCCTTTGGAAACAAATAATATCTCCATTTCTTTAATGCTTGAACTATTGCATAAAATTCCTGATCATATATAGAATACTTTCTCTTAGCATCATTTAACTTTTCACTGAAATAGGCAATGGGATTACCTTCTTGGCTCAACACTGCTCCAATGGCACAACCATTGGCATCACAATCCACCTGAAACACCTTGTTGAAATCTGTGAGGGCTAGAACAAGTTGCTTTGTTACCTTCTGCTTCAACAGTTCAAATATCTTTGCTACTCCAGTGCTCCACTTGAATTCTTTTCTACCCCCTCTCATTGTTTCAATCAGGGGTCCATAAATACTACTGAAGTTTCTAATGAACTTTCTATAAAAACTAGCCAAACCATGGAAAGATCTCACCTCGGTAGCAGTTCTTAGGGTAGGCCATTCCAAAATAGCCTTCACCTTCTCTGGGTCCATCTTGAGACCTTCTACTGAGACAACAAACCCCATGTACACTAACTCCCTCTTCACAAAACTACACTTCTTTAGATTAATCAACAGTTTCTCTTCTCTTAACTTCTCAAAGGCTCTCCGAATATGCATCAGATGCTCATCCAACATCTTACTGAAAATCAAAATATCATCTAAGTACACAATAACAAAACTTCTCGGAAATTATTTTAGTACCTCGTTCATGGGCCATGAGGTGTAAGTGCATTAGTTAGCCCAAAAGGCATGACTAACCACTCATCTGAGGCCCTCTTTGGTCTTGAAGGGCGTCTTCCCATTCATCTCCTGTGAATGCGGATATGAGTGATATCCACTCTTGAATCAATCTTTGCTTGAACTTCACGAGCTTTCCACTCGGAAAATGATCCATCGGTCATCATCCTTGCTTTGAGGAAAATCTGTACTTGATTGTTATCTTGTTTATGAGAAACAGGAATCTATACATCCTCCTCCCCATGTTATTTTGGTGCTAGTATATAGATCATGGACTTAAACTCTCATTCAAACCCTTTCTCAAAATCTTGAACTTGTACATTTCAACTCCTCATTTTGCTAGAGCCATTCTATGAGCTGCCTTATTTAGCAAAATGGTTCTAGGAATGAATTCAATCTGATGACTGATCTTCCTTATTGGTGGTAAACCCTCAGGTACATTATTAGAAACAATATCTTGAAACTCATCCAACATCTTAAAAACTTCTTCTGGAACCTTCTCACTATCCTCCTTACTCTAGGAATCAATGCATAACACACACGCTCATGCTTCATACCTTCTAAAATTTTTCTTCCATCTACATAACAAATTCTAGCACTACTATATACCTTTTCTTTAGTGTCCCTCAGGGGTTTCAACTTGTGACGAACCCCATCCTTTGTCAAGGAATAAGTGTTTGCATGGCCATCATGTATAGCTCACCTATCAAACTACCACGGCCTCCCCAACAACATGTGATATGCATCTATGGGGATGATATCACAGAGTACCTCATCATGGTAGCTCCCGATCTTAAACTTTACTAGGCACTGCTCATTGACGAAATTTTTTTGGTCTTTTTGCAACCAAGCAATCTGATATAGATGCGGGTGGCTTTCCCTCTTTAGCTTCAACTTTGTGACCATCTCTTCTGACACCAAATTATTGGTGCTCCCACCGTCAATAATGACATCACAATATTTTCTTTCACACTTGCACCTTGTGCGAAATAGATTCTTCCTCTGTGCGGTTGTACTTCCTCAGGGTGCGGGGCTCTCAAATGTAGGCTTTCTCCATACCGGGTATCATCTAAATGCTCAGATTGAGCCTCCTCATTTGCATGTGCAACCCTTCCATGATCTTTTGGCCTTTTGTCTATCCTTCCTTGGTGTTATGGACATTCATAGGCTCGATGCCCTTCTTCACCACAATGGAAACAAGTTCCTCTAAAACCACCTCTTTTGGGTCCTAGCCCAGATCTTCCTCATCCTCTACCTCTTTGATCACCACTATTTTGATCACAAGGGTAGTAGAAGTTATCATTCTTCTGGCTTTGGTAGTACCCACATCTTCACTGCTTTCATCATCATTTGGCTTCACGAGAGGTCTTCCGCTTCCTTTTATTATCCTCGTCCTTTTTGCCATCCGTCTTTTTGTTCTTCTCTTCACAGCCGGGCGTGCGTATAATGGTGGTCATTAAATGGGCTTAACTCCTCCTGAATGCTTGGTCGTAACCCATTAAGATATTAGGCTACCTTCTCCTTATTGGCCTCTATGTGACCCGTTCTGATGATTATCTTGTGAAAATATTCAGTATATTCTTTCATAGATCTACTTCCTTACTTCAACCTTGCAATTTCTTCAAGAGATCTAACTCATAGTCCACTGGTATGAACTGCTTCTTCAGTTTTTCTACCATGCGATCCCCTCTGTGATATTTCCTCCTCTTCAATTTCTTTCCATTAGGACCTCTTTTCCACCAAATCTTTGGCATGGCCGAGCTACATTTTGAGCTTATTTAATGCGGGTCCTCTATTTCCTCATACTCCAAGTATTCTTCTAACTTCGTTGATCCGATTCGATCCAGCTCTTTTGATTCGGACTTCGGAATAAGCGGGGACTTCTACTCACGGGTCTTTTCGATCTTTGAAATGGCCCTTATTAATACATTTGAATTGTTGATCAATTGCTACTTCTTCCTCTCCTTCATCCTCACTTTCCTCCCTCAGGTTTAACCCTCTTCTCAACTACTCTTGTAACACATCAATCTGTCTTTGGAGGGCTGCCGGTGCATCTCTTCCACCAGAATTTCTGCCACCTCGACCACCTCTGGCACCACCACGCCTACCAGGCACCACTCTTGGAGGCATCTTTCTTGACCTCAACCCACAACCACGGTCCTGGTGCGAACTACCTCCGCAGTCAGCGATTTGTCCACATGCTCAAGAAAACCTGCTCTGATACCACTTGATGAGGGTGCAACTCGAGACTTAAAAAATAACCCACAAAGAAGAGAATAATTTTATGATTCAGAAATGGAGCTTCTTACATGTAGCAGGGATATAATCCCAAGTTCCACAACACATACCAAGTTCTGGCTTCAAAAGAATGCCCTTCGCGGCAGGCTTGTCCCAAAAAGTTACCAGAACCAGAAACCATAAATGAGGCTCCTCTTTAGTTTGGAGCCAAAACAACATTCAAATTTGAGTTTAGGCGGTTTGGCACCAAAAATTACAACTTGAAGTTCAAATTTCAAAAGAACATTTGCAATTGTATCTTCTAGAAAGTGCGCCAACTTCCCGAGGCCATAACTTTTGATCCAGGACTCTAATTCGCGAACTGTTTGAACCGTTGGAAAGGTCTTGAAGTCAATAACGTACAGGAAATTTGATATGCTGATTTTGGCAAGTTTTAGGGCCATTTTGGGAACTCTAAGTGCCTCAAATCTAACTCGAAAGATTTTCAGGTGCAAATCTAGGAAACTAAAACTATTTTTAGGTGATGCAAGATTGCCCTTACACCACTTGATGCTCCTGCATTAGAATGTCAGCCTCTTAGGTATAATTAAAGGGAAATAAGGTGTTGTTGCTTATAAATACTCATTTCAAGTCATTTCACACATCTTTTTTTATCATCTTTCTATTCTTCTTATCATTCCTCAAGAGAAATTCATAATGTCAATTCTTCCACAACAACTTTCATTAACAAAAGTTGATGTTTTAGGGCAGAAAACTAGGGTTTTAGCAGGTCTTGAAGCTCACTTCTTTTGTCAAGATCCAAAATTGTAAAGGATTTATTATGGATGCCTATGGTGAATCATGAAGAAATCTAGGGTGAAGAGGTGCAACAAGCCACAAAATCACACCTAAGGACTTCATTTCCTATTGATTCCATCTTCCATTTTCATTCTATATTCATATTAAGGTTCGCATCTTGTTTTTTTATCATTTGCATGTCATTTCATTCCTATTTTTCATATGTTCTGAGGTTTCTAGGGTTGAGATCTTGCATGATATAAATCATTCTTGCATGTCTTATTCTAGAGCAATAGAATAGGATCTTTGTCACATCTCAGCTTTTCCTAGTCTTTAACACATCTAAGGCTAGGGTTTATGCATATTTTTCTCCATTTAAGGTTTAATTACCCAA
Source organism: Sequoia sempervirens (assembly GCA_007258455.2). Lineage (NCBI taxonomy): Eukaryota > Viridiplantae > Streptophyta > Pinopsida > Cupressales > Cupressaceae > Sequoia > Sequoia sempervirens. Next base: position 28,010 of record VDFB02367402.1, read on the forward strand.
CTAGGGGTTTGACTAAGGAAAACCCCCCATTAGAGAAACAATTTTGACCGTTTTATAGGAATTTTCTATGATCCAAAGCCAGGTTTCTATTAGAAATTTTTGTGCAGGTGTTAAGGTGTAGGACAAAACTTTGAAGTTTCAAAAATTTGAAAGTGGGCTGATTTTCCATGCATGGTGAATGAGTCCCTCTTGAGGTGAATATTTGAGTTAGATGAAGATCCAGATCCCTGACTATCAAAAAACAACTTCTATGTAGAAAATTCCTGATTTGGGCTTGATTTTCCCAAGGTATTGAATGAGTCCCAATCAACCTAAATTCAAGTTTCATCAGTTTTCCAGTCTATTTTCCAATCTTCTCCAATTTTCCAGGTGCATTCATTCTAAGAAACAAACTTCTATTTAGTTTAATTTGCATTTTTGTTCATTCTTTAAAGCATTTTTGCAAACAATACTATGTTTTCAAATATAATATAGATGTTAGTTTTGTATTCATAATCTATTTTGTAGATCATTCAATTGTATTTAGTTTACTTCATTTAGCTTAGAAAACATCCTACAGAACATAATTTGAATGAAATAGTTGGCATTTTTGGCCTAACTCTCTCCTTTTAGGTGAAAACCCCTAGAAGAGTTAGAGAAGTCCTAAGAGCCAAAAATCTACAGTTCACTATCAATGTTGTTTTGGAGAATTGTAAATTTTGAAAACAAACAAGGAGTAGTTTCAAGGGAAAAGAATAATATGATATTAGAATATTGGAATTAGTACAAATAGATCTTTGTGGTACTACAAGGGTGAGTGATAGGTATTTTATGCTTTTAGTTGATGATTATTCTAGAATGACATGGGTTACTTTTCTTAGAGAAAAATATGATGCATTAGATAAATTCAAGACATTTAAAACTATGGTTGAAAATGAAATGGATTTGAAAATAAAGTGTTTGAGGTCTAAAATAGGTGGTGAATTCACCTCCAATGATTTTAATATGTATTGTAAATTTCATGGAATAAAGAGGCATTTGTCTTCCCTTAGAACTCTGCAACAAAATGGAGTTGTTGAAAGGAAAAACATAACTATTCAAGAAGCTACAAGGACTATGATGAAAGAGGAAAATCTACTTGAAGTCTACTAGAGAGACATTATTGATACCATTTTTTACATACTTAATAGAGTGAAAGCTAAGGCTAACAACACAAAGACTCCTTATGAGATATGGTATGGAAAGATTCCTACTATGAATTACTTTAGAGTGTTTGGAAGAAAATGTTATATCAAAAGAGATGAAGAAAACTTAGGAAATTTTGATGCAAGGTCTAATGAAGGCATCTTATTTGGATATTCTATTAAAACAAAAGCTTACAAATGTCATAAAAAATAGTTGAAAGTGAAAATGTTAAATTTGATGAAAACTTGTAGAATTCTATTACAGTAGATGGATATGTGTCATATGAACTTGATTGCAAGGAAGTAGCAGGATTAATTAATGAACAAGAAGTACATAATGAAGAGGAAGAAGCTCCAAAGAAAACCCCTAAAACCCCTAAGTATGTGTAGAAGAATCATTCTGAAGATTAGATCATTGGAGACAAGAGGAAAGGTGTATTGACAAGAAGCAAAGCTGCTAAAGTTGAGGTAAAAATTTTCTTACTTTATAAATTTGAACCTAAATTAGTAAGTGAAGCATGTAAGGATGAACATTGGTTGAAGGAAATGGAAGAAGAACTTATGTAGATAGAGAAGAATAAAACTTGGGAATTGGTCCCTAGATCAATAAACATGAATATAATTGGAACTAAATGGGTATTCAAGAACAAGCTGAGTGAGAATGGAGAAGTTGTTAGTAAGAAACCAAGACTTGTGTGTAAGGTTTATTCACAAGTAGAAGGTATAGAGTTTGAGGAGTATTTTTCTCCTGTGGCTAGGATGGAAGCTATCAAAATATTTTTGGCATTTGCAACACATAAATATTTTAAGGTCTATCAAATAGATGTGAAGTCTACCTTTTTGAATGGAGAATTGGAAGAAGAGGTCTATATGGAATAATCAAAAGGATTTTAGTTGTCAAATCAGCTAGAAATCTTGTGTAAGTTAAAGAAGTCACTATATTGTTTGAAGCAAGCTCCTAGAGCTTGGTATGCAATATTGGACAGGTATTTGATACAACAAGGTTTTAGCAAGGGCTATGTAGATAATAATCTTTAATTTAAAATTGAGGAAGAAAAATTCTTGATAGTAGTTGTGTATGTGGATGATATTATCTTTGGTGGAAATGAGGCTATGTGTAATAAATTTACTAAAGAAATGTAGAAATAATTTGGGATGTTAATGCTTAGGGAGATGAATTTCTTCCGTGGGCTACAAATTAATCAAACAAATAAGTGTGGAGTTGAGAGGAAGGATGAAGAAAAAAGCAAGATAAATGCAAGATAGATGAAAGTGATGTGTGTGATGCAAATTTGAGAAGAGTAGTGCACATTTCATTTTTAGTATTTGTAAAGGAAGTGAGATGAAGGTATTCAAAATCATTCAAGAAAGGTTGTGAAATTGTGCGAGCATTGTAGTAGACTCCTTGTTGCATTGAGAAAGTGTTCTCTATGTAACATTATTCTTCTGTCTTCTTATATTTCTTTCTGTGGCAGTGAGGCTTTTCAAAAGTGTATCCTATTTTGGTAGTGAGCCCTTGTACCGATGGGTATGTGTATGATCATGATGGGCCAAAAAGTGGCGATTTCATGTGTATGTGTAGGGTATGTGGCTGATGACTTTTTTTAACCCAAAATTGATGAAACAAAAAGGGTTTTTAAAGGAGATTCTTAGCTTTCCACCAATATAAATTATGCTTTAATTTGAATTGAATAAATAATTATTATTCATTTTCTATTTGAATTATGACTAAAGTCCTGATTGATAGGTTGATTAGAAAAACATCTATAGCTTTGAAACAATATCACATTTTTTGAATCTAAAACATAAGGTCACATTCTATGCTTCATACTATAGGATTAAAAAATGAATTTCATGAAGTTTTGACCAAGTTAATGTGGTTAGACATACAAGTTTTTATATTTTTAAAATTTGTAATAAAAATTTCATAATTAATTATTTACATGGAAAAGAATTACAAAAATATTATTCATCAGATTGGGACATAGGTCCTCTACTTATATCTAAAATATTATAAAAAATATTAACAATTTATTGTGGTTAGAGATTGGTTAGACAAACACCTACTTCTTATTTTCTTGAAATTTAAGTACTCTTGCATTGAAATTTTAAATTTTTCACCAAATGGATTTTGTTTTAAATAAGCCTAGTAGTTTAGAAATTACATTCAATTTCCTACAAATTCTATTCTTACAAAATTTGAAAGAATATAGATAACTTATTCAAAATTTTACATCAGAGTTGTCTAACTCTTATTTTTCTGAATTTTTTTCCATATAAGGGCTTTTTTTTTCCATGATGATCCCGCACATACCCCGATTTTGCAATTACTTATATTGTGAGCTAACCCTCACCATTGTTTTTCCCTAATTGGGTTTTCCACATATATCTAGTGTTCTCTAGTGTAGGGTGTTACTATTCTAGTTTTTGTTATCTTCATTTCATTTTTAAACATATTAACAGAATAAGGGTTTAATGAATGCATGTGGATCTATTGTCGAGGTTTAATTTTATTTAAATGATTCAACCCCTCTTAGTTGTCTTTTCATTCAAAAATAAAAGTCAAATAAGCGAAGATGTAGAATTTGAACTAAATTTGAGATCTTGATGATGATAGAAGATGAAGATATTACATGCTACATGCATAGATTGGTTGAAGTTGTCAATTCCATCAAAGGTCTTGGAGGAAAAATTAAAGAAGAAGAGGTGGTAAAGTAGGTACTAAGAACTCTTGCTAAAGCTTATAGTCATAAGGTTTCTACTTTTGAAGAATTTTAGAATATATATCGGTATTCTAAAGGTGATTTTTTTGTACTTTAATTGCTTTTGAATTGAGAGTCTTTGGTCCCAATGATGTAGAAAAGGAGACTACCTTTAAATTTGGGGAAGTAGAGAAGAATGAGGAATCTGATTAGGATGATGTTGACGATGTATAAGAAAATTTTGTGAGAATATTGAAAAAGGGTACTAGAAAATACGGAGGTAAGTTTCCTTTTAAATGCTTTAACTATGGAAAGATTGGTCATTATGCTTCAAGATGTCCTATCAAAGCTTCAAGAGATAGACCTAAGGAGAATAAAGGTAAGTGAATTAAGAAAAAAATATTATGTTAGAGAAGATGCTAGTATATATGATGATGAGTTTTATTACCCTGATGATGAAGATGTTGAATGTTTGTTCATGGTTCTAAATGTTGGAACTAATTTTGCTAACTCTAAGAGATGCATGAAGGAAAGTGCTCTGAAAGCAGGTCTAGTGACTAATTTTCATACTAGAGAATAGAACAACAACTAGATCATTGAAAGTGGATGATCAAATCACATGACAAGTGATAAGATAGTTTTTAAGCTTGAGAAATTTGAAGGTGGTTTAGTTAAATTTGGTGATGATACATCTGCTAAGATATATAGAAATGGTTCAATTAGTATTCAAGGAAAGGTTAATATAGATGATGTTCTTTATGTTAAGGGTTTGTGACATAAAATTTTGAGTGTAGGAAAATAATGTAATAAAGGATATAATCTTGTGTTTAAGGACAATGGGAATGAGATCATAAAATACTCCAGAACTATGGTTGCAACAAGAAGGAAAGATGGAAATGTTTATCAACTTAAGGGTGCAAATGGTCAATTCTTTATGAATCAGATTAATGAAAGTTGGCTATGGCATAGAAAAATGTGCCATATCAATTTTGATAACCTAGTAAGGATTAGTTCAAATAAAGCTATGAGAGATCTACCAAAGATTGTAAATCTTATTAATATTATCTGCAAGGAATGTCAAATTAGGAAGCAAGCCAAAAATAGTTTCAAAGTCAAAGAAAAATCTTCTATTGGTCCTTTGGAGTTCCTGCAAAAATATATTTGTGGACCTACAAGAATGAAAAGTTTTCAACATGGCATGCATTTCATGCTATTGATTGATGATTATTCCAAGATGACGTAGGTCACTTTTCTCAAAGAAAAATCATAAGCTTTAGATAAGTTTAAGGAATTCAAAGCTATGGATGAGAATGGAATGGATATGAAGATCAAACATTTGAGATCTGATAGAGGTGGAGAGTTCACCTCTAATGAGTTTAACACTTTATATGAAGATCATGGCATAAAGAGGCATTTTTCAGCCCCTAGGACTCCTCAATAGAATGGAGTTGTGGAAGGAAAGAATAGAACTATTCAAGAAGAAACAAGGAAAATTAAGAAAGAAGAAAATCTATTGGATGTTTATTGGAGAGAAGCAATTTGTATTGTAGTCTACATACTTAATAGAGCACAAGCAAGGAAAAGTAGTTCAAAGAATCCCTATGAGTTGTGTTATGGAAGAACCCCTACTATGAAATATTTCAGAGTGTTTGGAAGCAAATACTATATCAAAAGAGATGAAGAAATCTTAGGAAGTTTTGATGCAAGATTTGATGAAGGAATATTCCTTGGATACTCTACAGGAAGCAAGGCTTACAAGAGCTACAACAATAGGCTGAAAAGGATTGTTTAAATTGTAAGTGTTAAAGAGGATGAAGACCTACACAAAATTTCAGTGATGATAGATGGATATGAATCAAATGAGTCCTCTTGTAGAGAAGAAGGAAAAGATGAAGGTAAGGAAAAAGAAGTGAAAATTGAAGAGGAAGAAGCTTCAGAAAAGATCTCTAAAACCCCTACGTATGTGGGGAAGAATCATTTAGATGATCATTTTATTGGTGACAAGAGTGGAGGTGTGTTGACAAGAAGAAAGGTTGCTATGATAGAAGAATAAGTAAACCTGTGTTTACTTTCCAAATTTGAACCTAAAATAGTGATTGAAACATGCAAGGATGAATATTGGATCAAGGATATGTAAGAAGAACTGATGTAGATTGAAAAGAATAATACTTACAAACTTTTCCCAAGACCAACAAACAAGAATGTGACTAGAATTAAGTGTGTATTCCAAAACAAGCAGAATGAAAATGGAGAAGTGGTAAGAAACAAGGGAAGACTTGTGTGTAAAGTATACTCACAAGTAGAATTAATAGATTTTGAGGAGACATTTTCTCTAGTTGTAAGAATGGAAGCTATTCATTTTTTTTGGCTTTTGCAGCTTATAAGGATTTGAAAGCCTATCAAATTGATGTGAAGTATACATTTTTGAATGGTGAGTTGGAATAATAGGTTTATATTGAACAAGTAGAAGGTTTTTAGTTTTTAGATAATCATAATATGGTTTGCAGATTGAAGAAAGAATTATATGGACTCAAACAAGTTCCTAGAGATTGGTATGCAAGATTGGATAGGTACTTGTTGTAGTAAAGATCCAATAATGGTACCGTAGATAGTAATATTTAATTTAAGGTTGAGAAACAAAAAATCTTGATTGTGGTTGTGTATGTTGATGACATAATTTTTGCAAGAAATTAATTTATGTATAAGAGATTTGAAAAAGAGATGAAAGAAGAGTTTTAGATGTCTATGTTTGGGGAGATGAATTTATTCCTTGGACTTCAAATCAATTAGAAAAAGAAATGGATATTTTTTCAAAATCCATGTATGTCAATGAAATGTTGAAGTAGTTTGGAACAGAAGACACTAAATTGGTATATACTCCCATGGTTACTAGTTACAAACTAAGCAAGAATGATGAAACTCCTAAGGTTCATTAGAGAAAGTACAGATGAATTATTGGAGGATTGTTGTATCTAACTACTACTAGATTGGATATTATGCATTATTTTTTTCTTGTGGCTAGATTTCAAGAAGATCCTAAAGAATCACATGTAGCAACAGTAAAGAGAATTTTTAGATACTTGAAGGGCACTCTGGAACATGGTTTGTGGTATCTAAAGGATATTGATTTCTCTTTGAGTGCTTATATAGATGCATATTGGGAAAGTTGTGTGGAAGACAATAAAAGTAAAAGTGGTGGTGCTTTCTTTCTTGGAAATAGGTTTTTGTTTTGTATAAGAAAGAAATAGGATTCAGTGCCATTATCTACTACAGAGGAAAAATACATTACTGCAACATCATGCTACAAGCGAGTGTTATGGATGAAGAAAACTTTGAAGGATATCATAGTGATATATGATGTACCTATTTCTATCTTATGCAATAATAAAAGAGTTATTAAAATATATCAAAGAATCTGGTAATGCATTCAAGGAAAAAGCATATTTGAATCTAGTATTAGTTTTTAAGAGAGAAGGTTGCAGAGAATGAGGTGAAGTTGGAGTATGTGCCTACTAAGGATCAAGTTACATATATATATTCATGAAGAATCTTCCTAAGGATAATTTTGAGTATCTCCAAGAGAATTTTGAGGCTATTACCCATCCTTTCAACTAGATGCATAAGGACATACAATGATCTAGTGGATATCAAGATTCATTCCTTATTTTGTACTAATGTTGGTGGATACCTCTTAGGGGTAGTAGATAGTAGAATTGTTGGTTATTGTAGTTAGGGGGAGTAATTTTTCTAATTGTGTGGTATACGACTATTTTTCCTTTGTGAGTTGTGTCAAAGGATATGAGTAGTTTTTGCTAGCTGGTGAAGTATGGTTTACAAAAAAGGTGTAAAGAAGATAAAGTGCAGTAAAAGGAAAGGTAGTTGCAAAGTATTTTTTGTCCCTTCTAGGTGTTTCCTTTGAGGGAGAAAAAGAATGTATGTCAAAGGGAGAGATACAAGTGTGCCACCCTTTAACATTTATGTCAAAGGGGGAGAGTGAGTTAACTAAAATCCTTATGAAGTAAGGGGGAGAAATGTGTATCGTGGTATAGTATATGAGTTGGCGATCAAAATTGTTAATGTTTTTTTTATTGATGGTTTTTCTATGTGTTTCCATCAATGACAAAGGGGGATATTGTTGAAAGTTTGTGTTGTCATTGATTTCAAAAATTCTAGGTTCTTGCATTGATTTCAATAGGTCTATGAAGAGATTGTTAGAAGTTTGAAATGATGCTTTGATTGGTTGCATTATGTTGTCATTAGTAGTATCACTAGTGTCAACCTCTAGTGTTGCTTTGATAAGCATGTGTTGGTGATGTTCAACCTCTAGTGTGGTTGAGATATTGTAGAAGTGTTCTAGGTGATAAGTTTGAGTTTGTGGTGCATTGTTTCCAAGTGCTTTTGAGAAAATTTGAATAAAAAAGGAAACAATATGTGAAGAGTGTTTAGTATGATAGATTGGTGTTTCGTGTTTTTCTCTACATTTTTTCATGGTTGAGGATATGTCTATGCAGTTCAGATATGTTAATGAGAGGTATTCAAAGGTGTTATATCCAAAATTTATTGTCTTGGATCATTGTGCAGAGAAAGGCGTGTTTACCAGTGTGTGAAATTTGAATGTAGTGTTCTCTAGGAGAAATGGTTTTGCTCCACATTTCTTTGTAGTTTGGTTTATAGTCTTGCAAATTTGAGGGTGTGCTTATATTACTCATATCTATCTTCAATATGAGTTGTGTGTTTTGGTGCTCCACGAGAGTGAATTCATGTGTTGCAGTGTGTGAAAGGTTAGTGGGTTATGCAAGATGAATATGTTCTTCTGGTGTATGTTATTGCAAAGGAGTTGTTGGATTTCAGCATGCTTTCAAAATATTTTAGATGGTGTTTAAATGTTGTGAGTGGTCCATGATTCTATTGATATTTTTGATTGATGTCATTGTTCAGTTTGGTACTCTTATCTCTAGCATTCTTACCTCTGGCCTATCCCTTGATCCGATAGTGTTGTTATTGAAATAAATTCTAGTCTATGCAATGTTGTACCAAATTTTGTTTTGGTTTGGCCCTATTTGGTATAGTGTGGTATATCCTTTTGCATATATTCCAACATCTCCAATACTTTGTGTAATGTGCTTACCAGACTCTATCTTTGATGCAAGCCGATGAGTGGTATTACAGATCTGATATATATATATATATATGAAGCGACACAAAAATATATAGTGAATTGATATGTGATGCATGATAGCAATTTGTTGATATTATCTTGCAAACTAATATATGTGCTATAGTGGCCTAGAGTGTTTGTACAAAAAGAACTTTTTGCTTCAGTGAGAATTGTATCCATCCATATGTAGGTGCAATTTTAGCAGTTCGTTTTGTAACATATACTCCAGAAGTAAGCCATCTCTTAGCTATAATAGCCAGTTTTTGTATCTTGGGCAGTGAGCCCACCAGTAGTGAGCCACTCAATAGTGAGCTAACTCAATAGTTAGCCACATATGTATTCTATAATAGGTTACTTAATACTTGAGAGTTAACCCTCTCCATGGTTTTTTCCATCTTGGGTTTCCACAATAAAAATATTGGTGTTATGTGGAGTTGTGTTATATTGGTTATTGCTCAATAATTTTAATTATGTTATGTGGACAACTATTTAAAGGTTTTAATATTTTTAGAGGAATAATGATTCACCCCTCCCCTCTCAGTATTCTAGATGTTGAACAATTGGTATCAGAGCTAGATCCTTTAGAAGAGTCTAACAACTCAAAGGAGATCCAGAAGGTTGAACATATGGTACCCAAATCTACCATGGATTAGAAAGAACTCATGTCCATCTTTGAAGATCTTAAAGCTATTGAAGATGAAAATAAGGCACTCTCAAAAAATATTCAAATGGAAAATGATTGCATCTGCAAGCTGAAAGACCAGATCCAAAAATTCAAGGTAGGGCATAAGGAGGTCAGTAATGAACTCAAGTTAGCAAATATTACTATCCTTGATTTGAAAGCTAAGAATGAAGAAGATGAAAAGACCAAGGAACATCTGAATAATGTAATTAAGGACAAATCTAATGAATGCAAGATGTTGGAACAAGAAGTTGTATCTCTCAAATTATATTTAGAAGGATCAAAGTAGAAAGAGGTCAAATACAAAGAAAGTTCGAAAAGGCTTGATGAAATATTAGCAGCTCAAAGATCACTAATAAAAAAGAAATTCTTGGGCTATGAAATTGGTGAATACTCACATAATAAACCCGATGAAAACAAGGAACTTGAACTGGTAGAAGAAGCTTAAATCAAATCTAGCAAAGAATAAAAAAGGTAAGTCTTTGGCAAAGCAACAGGTAAGTAGGAAACCCTTCTCATTTAATGGTGATTATTTTAATTGTTATAAATTTGGTCATAAAGCATTAATTTATAGGAATCGTATGAATCAGAAAGATAGATATTACTTTGGTAGGAATTATAATTGCAATTGTTATGGTCACAAAGCTAATCAATGTAGGAAATAAAATAGAAACAATTATTTCAGTACTTATTGTTATACATGTTATGCATATAGACATAAGGCTAACTAGTGTAGGTCAAGACAAGAGAAGAAAACCAATAGGTGTTATAATTGCAATAAAATTGGACACATTGCAAGATTATACAAAACTGATGCAATCAAGTCAACCAAACCAATGAAGAAAATCAATAAGGAAGAAGTTAAAGATGAAATGAAGAGGATCTGGAGAAAGAAAGAAGATAATGGATCCGGCTTCGATGTAGACATTTGCTCCAGTAATTATCTTCTCTCTAGTTGTTACTTGGGGGAGGAATGTTCAAATACCACCTCTTCCTCCTTCAAGAGTAAAGAGACTGCAAGCATATCAGATCTACTTGATCAAGGAGTCTACTGTAGTTAGGAACTATAAAAAAGCTACTTGCGGACATCTAGTAAAGTCACATCCATTTGATGAAAAAGGAATCGCAAAAGGAGTTACGGTGCATTTATTATGAAGTTAGCATAAAAAAAATCAACAAGTCATTTTGATCACTGAAGTGAAAGGATTACAAGGAGCTAAGGAGAAGAAAGAAGCCGACTTGTGTCCTATGGTTTGTGAATTGGCAAGAGGTATTTTTCTTGAGTTTTTCTACTTCTCTGCACTTACAGTTATGGTTACTCCCACTCTAGTCAATATGACATCTCAGCCTCATCATGAATTCAAGAAGTATGTGGATATATCAATTGAAAATGATATGGTTGGATTTTTATCAAAAATCCCACATGGATTCATTCCTATGGAAGATGTTAGGGCCTACATTCATTCAAATATTGAAGAATTTAATCACAATAGATTACTTAATGTGTGGATAAATGAGATCACTGGTGATGAATTCAATGTCAAACTTGAATACAAGGTGTTGGTTGAAAAGAATCTGCATGTCTAGAATGATTTCCTGTGTTTCTCTTTTGATGATAAATGGGTACAAATGGCTATAAGCAGGTTCCATGAAACATTCCTATGGTTAGATGAAGCTCATTTGATCAACAAATAAGTAATGAAGGTTGTTACTAGGTTGAATGACACTAGAATTATTTCGACACCAAAGGAAGTAAAAAAAAAGGAAGTTGAAAACCTAACTCAAGCCATTTTTGATGGTAGGTCTCTGGTGATTCATATAGTTACAAATATAGCAGTGAAGTATACTGCCTAGGTTATTGGAAACAAAATATACTACTCCAATAGAGATAACTCCGTCTCTGCTACTATGGTCTACACTACATATGATATGGTGGTTAATGGAGTGGACTACGACTTACATGATCTCATCAAAGAGAAATTTCTTGAGAATTTGAATTGGTGCAAACAAAGTATGAAAAAGTTTGCATTTCGGTTTGGAACCCTTGCCTTCTATTTACTATTATACTTCATGTGTGAGATGATTAGTCTTGGTCTTGTAGTGTGGTCATCTTAAAAAATAGTTGCTCACCAAATTGATGAGTAAACGAGAAGGTATGTTGACGCTACTGCACAAGAAATGGAATTTACTTCATTTCTCTCTTTATTATAGTATAATATGCACAATCAAGAGAGAATACCTAAATCTGTAGTCACCAAATATAAGGATGATATCACATTCATAGTCATGGTTGAAAAATGTATAATGGAAGCTTTTGTATTGAGAACTTGGTGGATACCCGAATTAGGGTATGAAGTTTTAGAAGAACATATAAAAAATCTTACAAAATTTTTGTTAGAGAGTCTAGTAGACACCTCTCAGAAGAGGTTTGGCACAATAGAAGAAAATTCCAAAGAAATATAGAAAGAGTATATCTCAAAGGAAATCAATAAGAAAGTACAAAAGAATTTGAAAGATATTAGGGAAAAATATGAAGGTCTTGTGATACTTAGAAGAATTACTTGGAGTACAACTGGTAGCTCATTCGGTGCCTCCATAAAAGAAGTTGAACCTTTGGTAGAAATGGAGATTCCATCTAGTAAGAGGAAGAAAGTTCTTCCTCCACCTACTCCAAGCAAGAAGGTGAAAGAAGTGAAAGCCACTAAGGTTAATCTTGTTCATGTAGAATCTAAAGTAGAATCAAACCCAGACAATTTCCAAATTAAGTTCAAGGAGAAGAAATCCAAAGAGGTAACTCGTATTCCTCCTAATGTAGATACTTTATTTGAACTACTTGTAGAAGGAAACTTTAATGAGGTTGGTGATTTTTACAAATTTTCTACTTCCAAGGGAAAAGAAAACATAACATAGGAATTTGTTTAGTACCGTACAAGATTATATGGAAATATAGATAATTCCAAAGAGGATATTCCTAATAGTCTCTGGGCTGGTTTAAACAGAATCCAAGAAAATTCTAGGAAAATAGATAAGGACACTATCAATGAAGCTATTTACATTGTTTGTAAACTCATAAAAGAGGAAGACTTAGCAAGTTTTAAGGAACTCAGTTGGTATGAGTTGAGAACAAAGAAAAGGGAACATACCCTTATGGAGAGCAAAAAGGTTGTAGATGAATTAAAAGTAGATATCATTAGTAAGCTTACAAGCATGGAAGGAAAACTTGAGATGATATCTGGTGATGGATTCACTCCATCATTTGCAGCCCCCACATGCTGTCATGAGGAATTGGATACTAAAAACATTATAGATCTTGTACCAAAATACACTGATACAGAAGTACACAATATTGATATGAATCCTCCAAATATTGAACACACTCATTCTCTGGATAAATATTTTTCTTTGGTGAATGCAAAAGAAAAACAAGAAAAATAAGTTGAAAGAGAAGAAGAGAGAATTGAAGAGGAAGGAGAGTAAATTGGAAGAAAAGGAGAAGAGACAACTACAAAGGAAATTGATATTGGAAAGCAGGAAGAGAACATAGAGTAAGAAAAAGGTGAAGAACCGATAGTAGGGACAGTTGAGAAAAGAGAAGAAGTTGTTGGCAACTCCACCGATACTTGTTCTGATGACACTTTGAAGAACCTACTCACTTCACCACTTATGTTCTGACCCATCACCTCTTCCAAGTTAATTCTTGACTATGAGAAGATTAATCCTTTTTAGAAATTTCAAATCAGTGATTCCATTTAGGCTTTGACCAAAATTGATATGTTTATGGAGTTAGAAGAAAAAGATAATTTTATTGAAGAGATTATTGCTGCTCTCCAAAGTATTATTCTAGAATGTAATATAGATCATTCTGGAAGCAATACAATTAAATGCAAAACACTCATTAATGTTGTGAAGGACTTCTCTGCCTAGATGAATGAAAAAATCCATAGGTAAAAGGAAGCTAAAAGGAATAAGCTATTGTAGGAATTAAAAGATTGATGTGCAAATGCCTTCTCCGATCTTCATCAGCTAATCAGGTAAGGTTAAGACCTTCTCAAGGAAGGAAATTCTTTGTATTTGTACAACTTGCAGTGGCTGAATGCCACAACCATTATCAAAAAAGATCTTGAATCAATTGAGTCAATGATTCTGCATGCATACCATTCTTTTAATTTATCTGAAGACTTTTTTGGATCCAAGATATCCTCAACTGAGGAACTACACAAAAAATACTTCAAATTGCAACAACAACGAGACAACATCATTCTACCCTTAGGGAATCTCCAGGAGATGTGCACAAACAATATTTCACTGATCAATCATTCCCTCCTGAAGGAACAAATAGAAAGTCTCTCTGATCCTTGCTCCATTGAAGATGGATAATCTCTACTTGCATCCATTCAAGTTCATGTACAACTTCTAATTGCAACAATTTTAGAGTGAAATTATAACAAGGGTAAGTGGGTCACCCATCTTCAGAAAATCAAGCAGTCTTTCTTCAGTGGAGCATCAGGTGCATCTTAATGTTTTCACCTTGTAATCTTGTTCATTGATCTCAATAGGGGAAGAAACATAAAGGAAAAGAAAAGTTTTTGAAAAAAAACAAAAAATAGAGATAGTCATCTTAAGGGGAATTCTAGAGTTTGTGTTTGAAGTCTTCAAAATTTTAGAATTTTCTTTTCCATCAATGAAAAAGGGGGAGATTGATGATATTTTTATTGATTTCATTATTCATTCTAGTACTCTTATCTCCAGTGTTCTTACCTCTAGCATATCCCTTGATCTGGCAACATTGTTACCGGCATAAGTTTTGGTCTATGCAATGTTGTACCAAAGATTGTTTTGGTCTAGCCCTATTCAATATAGCATGGGATATCCTTTTGGATCTATGCCAACATCTCCAACACTTTGTGTAACATCCTCAGTCGACTTTATCTCTAATGCAAGCCAACAAGTGGAAATGTAGATCCAATATATATATATATATATATATATATATGAAGCGACAAAAAAACATATAGTGAAATGATATGTGATGAATAGTAATGATCTATTGATATTATCTTGCGAACTGATATATGTGCTATAGTGGCCTAGTGTAGTGTTTGTACATAAGAACGTTGTGCTTCAAAAAGAGTTGTATTCATGCATATGTAGATGCAATTATAGTAGTTCAATTTTGTAACATATACTCTGATAGTAAGCCGTCTCTCAACTATAATATCTCATTTTTGTATCTTGGGTAGTGAGCCAACTAACAATGAGCCACCTATGTATTCTATAATTGTTTACTTAATACTTGAGAATTAACCCTCTCTGTGGTTATTCCCATCTTGGGTTTCCACAGTAAAAATCTTGGTGCTATGTGGTGTTGTGTTATATTGGTTATTGCTCAATAATTTTAATTATGTTATGTGGACAACTATTTAAAGTTTTTAATAATTTTAGAGGAATATTGATTCACCCCTCCCCTCCCAGTATTCTGAATATTTAACAGAGTCATCCTTAGATCAAAGGAAGTGTGTACTTAACTATTTAATGGTGTTAACATAGGTTTGGTTGACCTTGAGTGTTTACACTAATTGCAAAAAGGATTCAATGTCTGTGGAAGCATGGTGTGGTGTTTATGAGTGTATTTGGGTCCAAGTTAAAGTGTGTTATGGTTTGATTTAATTCCATTCCACCATGGAAATGCTTAGTGCCAAACAAATTTTAATTTGCACAGTTGAGGTGCATAGCCGATCTGGTCAATTATTTTCAAGGTTGAGGATGGTATAAATAAGTGTTGAGTTGATGGATAATCAAGTGTAGTAGTGTGTGATGTAAAGTGCAGAGATGTGAAGTGTGAAAGTTCAAAATGCAGAATGAGATTTAATGCCTAAGACTATTGGAAGTAGTGAGCAAAAGGTTTCTACATTTTACAAAGAGTGTGAATGTTTTGGTGAAGCAATGGTGGATCTCTCTATTACTTTGAGATGGATTTCTCATTATAACAATATTATTTTTTTTCTTTCTAATCTGGTAGTGAGACATTAACAGTGATCCCTTCTTTACTTTTCGGTAGTGAGGCCTCTGACAGTGAGGCTACTGTATTAAGTGTTGCAATTAGTTTATATTGTGAGCTAATCCTCATTATGGTTTTTCCCTTCTTAGGTTTTACACTTAAATATGGTATTCACATGTGTTTTATGTGTTTTCATTACTATTTCTCATGTTTATATTTAGCTAATGTATGATAATTGTTTAATGGTTGTTAAGGGTTTAAGCTTTAATGAAAATCTAAATGTTAATGAGGGTTTTGATGTTTTAATGTACAACTGATTCACCCGACCTCTCAATTTTCTTGTGCTTTCAAAAAAAATATCTTAATAGCTTCCATTCTAGAAACTAGAGAAATTTTTTCCTCAAAGTCTATACTTTTAACCTATGAGTAACCCTTACACACAAGTCTAGCCTTGTTCCTAAAAACTATTCCATCTTCATTTAGCTTTTTCCAGAATACCCACTTAGTTCCAATCACATTCTTATCTTCCGATCTTGGTACTAATTCTCAAGTCGGATTCTTCTCTATCTATTCTAACTCTTCCTTAATTTCTTTGACCCAATTTTCATCTTTGCATGCCTTACTATTTTTGGTTCCACCTCAGAAATTAAACAAAAAATTACTTTTTCTTCTATCATAGTAAGTTTTCTTCTTGTTAGTGGGTGCTGCCACAATAATGGGTTACACTTTTTGGGACATCCTTATTTTTTCCGCAGTCATATTTTAGAAAATACAATGATTTATGACTTTAAAGGTTCCATTTAAATTAATTTTAATTAAAGAGGGATTGCAAACCCTTACACTCCGAGCCATTGGATAGAGAACCTTATTTGGAATTTAAACTGTTCCTATGATTTGAAGGTCCTCCTCTACACTATCAAAATCATTAAAAAAACCACTTTTGGTTACAGCGGTGATCAAATGAATTCATTACAAATTATGTTTTGTAAAGCACCTTTGTAGCTCTTATTACAAGCTTTCCCAAAGTATAATTTTATCCCATGTTGTCTATTATTCTCTTTGTTTTTGTTTTCTTGTGAATGTGGGATTTTCAATGAGGCATCAAGTTCTTTGTTTCACATACAAAAATGAAAAATAGAGAAAAAAATTCCCTAAAAATACATGTGCCTAGGTATTGATGTCCTTATTCCAACAAAAAGAATAAGTTAATTCAAATGAATACAAAAGATATAAGTTAAAGTACC
The DNA here is from genome assembly GCA_007258455.2 of Sequoia sempervirens. NCBI lineage: Eukaryota > Viridiplantae > Streptophyta > Pinopsida > Cupressales > Cupressaceae > Sequoia > Sequoia sempervirens. Next base: position 44,957 of record VDFB02367402.1, read on the forward strand.
TCTGCATCCAAATTATAGGTACAGCAGAGCTTGGAAAGTCCAAATTGAAAAATACATAGCAAAATTCTGAAAATATCCATCCCTAGATATTGGTTGAAAATTTTGTATTTTCCAAAATCAAAATTGTATCCCTATCTATAAAAAAGTTGTAGGCCAGGAAATAAAGCATCACTTTTAAAAATGTTGATTAGTAGAAAATTATTAAAAATTGCATAAAATGATTCACATTTTATTTTTTAAAATATAATTAGAATCTACACAAAATATCTAACAAATAACTAGTTTGATTCATCTTGAAAACCTTAATGGTTTAGCTGCTATAGGTGTAAGAAAGTGAATGTCTGGTGAAAAATCATGATTTTAATGTCAAGTTTGGCCAAAAATTGTAACCCATTATTGTGGGATCACCCTAGTACACCTTTTCTCTTATCTCCAATGATCTGATCTTCAGAATGATTCTTCTGCACATATTTAGGAGTCTTAGGATTAATTTTTGGAGCTTCATTCTCTTTAATTTTCAACTCTTTTCCTTTCTCTTCATCCTTTTCTTCATCACTGCAAGGGGATTCATTAGATTCATATCCTTGTATCAATACTAAAATTTGGTTTGGTTCTATATCCACCTTGACACTTACATTCTCAGTAATCTTCTTCAACCTTTTATTATAGCACCGGTAGGCCTTTCTTCTTATAGAGTATCCAAGGAATATTCCTTCATTAGATCTTGCATCAAAATTTCCTAAATTTTACTTATCTCTTTTGATATAGCATTTGCTTCCAAAAACTCTAAAATATTTCACATTAGGGGGTTTACAATACCATTATTGTGGGATCACCCTAGTACACCTTTTCTCTTATCTCCAATGATTTGATCTTTTGAATCATTCTTCTACACATATTTAGGAGTCTTAGGATTAATTTTTGGATCTTCATTCTCTTTAATTTTCAACTCTTTTCCTTTCTCTTCATCCTTTTCTTCATCACTGCAAGGGGATTCATTAGATTCATATCCTTGTATCAATACTAAAATTTGGTTTGGTTCTATATCCACCTTGACACTTACATTCTTAGTAATCTTCTTCAACCTTTTATTATAGCACCGGTAGGCCTTTCTTCTTATAGAGTATCCAAGGAATATTCCTTCATTAGATCTTGCATCAAAATTTCCTAAGTTTTACTTATCTCTTTTGATATAGCATTTTCTTCCAAAAACTCTAAAATATTTCACATTAGGGGGTTTACAATACCATAATTCATAGGGAGTCTTTGAACTATTTTCTCTTGCTTAACCTCTATTAAGAATTTAGACTATAGTATGAATTGCTTCTCTCTAATAGACATCAGGAAGATTAGCTTCCTTCATCATTGTTCTAGAAGCTTCCTAAATTGTTTTGTTTTTCATTTTCAAAAATCCATTTTACTGAGGAGTTCTAGGGGCTGAAAAATGCCTCTTTATTCCATGATCTTCACAAAAACTATTTAACTCATTTGAAGTAAACTCACCACCTCTATCAAACCTTAAAATTTTAATTTTTAGATTCATTTCATTCTCAACCATAACCTTAAATTCTTTAAACTTTTCTAGAGCTTTTAACTTTTCCTTAAGAAATGTAACTAAAGATATTCTAGAATAATAATCAATTAATAACATGAAATACCTATCCCCGCATGATCTTCTAATTCTGGTAGGTCCACATGTATTTGTATGCACTAACTCCAAGGGAACTTTAATAGAATATTCTTTTATCTTGAATCTTTCCTTTGTTTTCTTTCCAACTTGACATTCTTTGTAGATTGCATTGATAGGATTTATAATATTTGGAAAATATATCATAGCATCAATAGTACTCAGCCTTGCTAGGCTATCAAAATTGATGTGACCTATTCTTCTATTTCATAACCAAATTTCATTAGTTTGAGACATAAATAAATTTACACTAAATGTTACTATTGAGTTGATAAACATTACCTCCTGTCCTTGTTCCAACAATAACAAGAATACTAGATTTTCCTTTTCTAATTTCACAGCGACCATTCTAAAATACAATATTTTATCACTTCCTACACATTTTTCCTATTGTTAGAAGATTATGCCAGAGAGCCTTGGCATAAAGAACATAATCTATATTATGTTTTCCATCAAAACTATTTGAACCTTTTCCATAGATCTTAATAGATGTATCATCACTAAAATTAACAAGACCACCATCATCATTTTCAAAATTAACAAACTTACTCCTATATCAATGCTCCTCCA
>VDFB02367404.1:0-22217 GCA_007258455.2 Sequoia sempervirens
ATTGCCAAGTTCAACAAGGCACAAACAATACAGTTGATGAAAAAAAGAAATTATTACAAAATTAAAAGCGAAAAATCAGATTTAGAAATTATTGCCATGAAAGATGCCAGAATGAGGATCACCTCTGGAACTGATTCAGAGTTGCAGAGTGAATATGAGCAGTAGCAAGAAGAACATCAACAACTAGTAGAAAAGATGAAGGACCTTTAGTTTGCCACTGTGGAAATGATGTTGCACAAGAGATTTACAAACTTGAAGATATGCCTTGATGATTTTTGGCATGTTCACAAAAAGAACTATGAAGCCATTCTTGAACATGGGAGAGTGAAAAATAGATTGGGTACTAAGAGACATGATATGCAACTACATGAGGGATCTGACACCAATCCCATCTTAGCCATTGACACAGTCATGAGAAAGCATGACAAATATGATGAAGACTTACACGCAGAAAACACAAGGTTTGATGATATTGTGAAGTTGGGATTACCCAAATTATGTGATAAGAACAGGTTTCTGAAGGAATGAGATAATTGGATGTGTTGGAACCAAAATTTTCACATAAAATTCTATTGATTTTGTCATGTAAAATCAAGGGTCTCTCTTAGTATTCTCATAAAATTAATGTTTCTGCCATCCACAAAGTCAAATTAGCCTTTTACAGCCATATCGCTGCCATACTTGAGTATACCATATATGCATTTCCTTTTACCTCCTTACCACGACCTCCAACAAAGTAACTCATGGTAGCACGGAAAGAGGATGGTAGTATATCGTATTACCGCAGTGCCATGGAGGGTTGATACCTAGCCTGCGGTAGAGCGGGGTCATCATCAATACTAGCAGAAGGAACCGCTATACCGCAGGGGGTCAGAGTAAGGCCCACGGTAGAGCGGCAAAGTAAGAATACACATAAGGGAGAACTGCTATATCATGGGGGGTTAGAGTAAAGCCTACGGTAAAGTGGTATATAAGATAAAATACTAAGTAAACACTACAGTACCACTAAGGAAGACAAGGAAGTGCATGGTAGTGCAGTATAATAAGAACAAGTAAATATTATATACCATGGTACTGCGGAGGAGTGAGGAGTGATGTGTGGGAGTGCGGTAATCAACCGTTGAAGCATTAAATGAAGGCCGGTCACATCAATTAGCATCAAAATATAAAATTTAGCTCGGTGTGAAGGATTTGAATGATATGAGAATTAAACCAAGCAGATTGTGAATTCGTTCGCTCGTGGTAACAGAAGCTGAGTATAGGTGAGCTCAAGGTGTGACAATCAAGAGAATTCTTCAGGACAAGCAATATTCCAAGTAAGTTCTATTCACCACACATTGAATTTTAAGCAACGACACCTAAGAAAAAAAAAGTAAGGACTAAAAAAGAAGAAAAATCCAATAAAGCTTCATTATAGTCACCATTACTTGCACTGCTACCTGCTTCAGTTGATAAGGGGCTATTTAAGGATTTAGCTTAGGGGTACAGAGACCCAATAATTCCACGGTCTGGGTGGAATCTATATTGGTATTTTTATAAGAATAGGAATGAAGGGGTCTCAGTATCGAACCCATGGACTCTTGACATGGGAAAATTGATAGCTCCTAATGTGTTTGTTGATATTGAGCTAATTAGAGCTTTAGCCGGTAGATATCATGCCCTGTCGAAGGTTGTTAGGCTCCCAGATGAACAATGTTTGGTAGATATCTCCAGGGAGGCTATAATTAGGTGTTTTGACCTAAATAAGTAGGCTATCACAAAGATAGATTTGGGGAGGCTAGAGCAGGAGTACAAGAGATTAAAAAGGGCTTATAGAATTGATGAACTTCCCCTGCACATGAAAAGGGGTGACAAGAATAGAGTCCTTCCTATTCCGTCTTCAAAAGTTGAACCCTTTCTAGTGTTTGATTTTCACACTTATTTCAAAAACACCTATTATGCATTATGCCAAATTCTTGGATTTGATGTTGAAGACAACATGTCAGTTGGATTGATGAGGATGGCAATGAATATCCAACAACCTGAGTCCAATGTGGAGTTTGATTTTTCTTCTATCATTGAGGAACAAATTCACAAAGGTCTATTACAGGTTAGGGAAGCTAAGGCCCCTATCACTTTCAAAAAGTATTCTCTACCGTGTCATCTAATTCTATTTCAAAATGAAACAAAGTGGACTAAAAGGATGAAGTTGAGCACGGATGAAAATGGAGTTATGCTTCTAGTGAAAAATTGGTGCTATGTTTGGGATAGTAAGTGCCCTGAAGGTGACTTTATTGTGTTTAGAGATGACTTTTCCCTCAGACTAATTGATGCCCTTGGTTTTCCTACATTGAGGTTACCACAATCTTTAATGGAAGTTATGAGACCTTTGCAATACAAAACAGGCCAAGGTTTCATACACAACTATGCTGGCTAGTTTTTAATGCCACAATATACCATCATTAGGGTGTATGGTTGTGATCAGGCCCCACATGTTTTACCAAAATTTGTGCCTAGTAGAGTATTTTTTTTAGAGTTTATTTGGAAAATGCTCTGGATGGAGCATAGTCTTATGAAGAATTTGAGAAAGGGGAATTTCCTACCTAACTTAACAGTGTTTGAGGAATTATCAACTGGGTTAGATATGTTGGAAGAAGTGTAGAGATTCATAAGAGCCAATTTTACTCTCAGATCATGAAAGGTGAGAGTATGTGATCGAGAGGGTCACATCAATAATATCAGAAGGACCCTGCTTACAAAGAGGGCGATAAAACATTTATTTGATCCAGAGGAGGATGTGATAAGAAACCTGGTATACTTTTCAAATGTGTTTGAAACAAGGAAAAAAATGGTTAATGATGATGAGATGGGAGGACCAAAAGAAAGAAGAAAGATAAGAAGTTCAAGGGGTTCTTTGATGAAGAGCCAGATTTGTTGAAAAGGATGCACTTGATTCTAGGTAAGTTTGATGAGAAGTATAAAAAGGCTCAAGAAGAGAATTCAGCTCCACCATCTGCACCCCAACCACCCTCATCCATAGCCTCCACATTGCATACACCACCTCCTCCACTAGTTCATCCATCTCCTCCATCCCCAATTGGTGAGCCACCTGCTAAGAAACAAAAAGTCAAATCACTAGTTGATTATGGGTCGAGTGATGAAGAACAAGAAGTAGTCCTGACACTGACTGAGATGAAAGAAGTAGCAGAGCAACAAAAAGTGTTAGAGCCTCATGACCCAAAAATAAGAATATTAGAGGAAGCTGTTGATGAGATACAAGATGATGAGATAATAATTACTTCTCTGCGGTTCATTGAGGATGATGATTTCAAACATACAAGGGAATTCAAAGATTTTTGGATAAAATTAAAATGAGACAGTTTGATGATAGGCTGAAAATTAACCTCATTGGGATTGATGATTCAAAGCATGCACAGGTGCAGGCCCAAACAATGGCAGAGTTGGATATTGATAACATCAATATTACTCCCAAAGAAGCAAGGGAGTTGGTGCTAAGTAGTAAGATGTTAATCATACCTGGAATGGAACTCTCTAAGGTATTTTTGTTAGATCAAATCAAAGCTTAGGATGATCTAAACTTGGTTGAAGAATTTGATTAAGAAGAAGGAGTCTCAGGCATAGAATACAATCCTACCACCCAGACCCTTGCCCTATGGAAAAAATAGAAGAACACAAGGAAGCCAAGGCTTCTGGATGTAGTACAAGAAATGAAAGGGTCTGCAATGGTTAGGACAATGAAGGACACTACTCCAAAAAAAGTAGCAACCATAACTATGCACTCTGCCATGTTTACAAGGGATGTAGTCGAAAACATGGAGAAGAAGATAACATAGTATGAAAAGAGACTCAAGTTATCAAATGATGAAATACATAAGTTATTCATTGAAGGTGTTAGATTAAAGCAACAATTACAACAAGCCATAGATGTAAAAGGGGATGAAATGGTTGTCTATCATCCACCTGATCTAGTTGAAGATCCACAAATCCAATAGTTGACAGAGGAGATTGAAAATTTGAAGAAACATAATATGGATGATGTTAGGAAGCACATCTTGGATACCTTAAAATAAATATTGAAGCACAAAGTTGGAGTTTTAAAAGAGAAGATAAGTGGAGTCCATGAGGGTTTTAGTCATTTGGTGAAATCCCTGGAACAAATAAATACTAATTCCCCAATCGTAGAGGAATTATATAAAAGTTGGCAGCCCAATTACCACATTTAAAACACTTTATGCAAAGAAACATGGAGGGATCTTGATGCACCTCCAAGATTAAAGCCTACTCAAGAGATGGTGAAGGAGGTTATTGATGAGCATAAGTATTTGATTGACATGAAGAAGAAGGTGGAGAACAAAAGGAATTCATTTGATTCAATAAAGCATAGTTTCAGTCCTTTGATCATCAAAGATGATGGCTAATTCAAGGATGTGGATGAATGGAAGAATGAGTTTGATCAAATGGTTCCTCAATACTTGACATGTATTCAGGGTGATGGTGATATCAATCTAGAAAAATTTCACACTCTGCTTGATGGAATTATAATGTTGGATAATGGTTACACAAAGTTTGTTGTAGATGCCAGAAACCTGCTTGATAGCAGATGGAAGATTCACCTTACAAATTTCACTACTGCACAGGAATTCAAGTGGCCGAATGATTTAACAATAAGCAAATGGCAAGAAAAATATTTGGGCTTGGATGAAGATTGATCGGTGTCATTAGAAGGAAAACATATCATATCATAAAGTAAGAGCCTTGCACAGGTCTTAGATGACCATGGGCTTCTTACTCGAATATTAATAGATTTGCATATGTTAGTTATCTCTAAATACATTTTATCTTTTTAGCTAAGTTTTGTTATCAAAAGACACACCCTTTGGTCTGAAGCTTGTTTCCTCTCGTATAAATAAGAGAGACCAAGACCATAAGGAGGGGATTAGATTAGAAGATACTAGATAGAAGAAGTAGGAGAATAGAGATTGATACAATGTTTACAACAAAAAAGACCAAGATGCACGTGTAAATTTTGAAGGAGTTAATGAAAAATCTCTTATTTAGTGGTTCTATGTTGGTATTAATTGTTTGTTAAGTTAATTGAAGATATTATCAGTTTGTCTCCATATTTGATATTTCTCTATTGTTTAAATTGATATATCAAGCATATTTTCAATTTATCAGTGCACATTTGTTGTATCTGTGTGGCATATTTAATTGGGTCTTTCAAGTAAAGATTAAAATCCTCTTGATTATTCACAGCAACTTGGAATTATTATTTTGGATTATTAAAGAAGAATCTAATAATTACACCCTTGCATGTTTATACAAGTTATAAACATAAAAGTGCCAAATAGTTAGAATTATTGCCAGTTATAAGTCACTTAACTCTAATTTCTATTTGACTCCATATACCCAATAGAGAATTGGTCCCTCACTTTCCATCATTTTAGTTTCATTCATTTTATCTTTTACATCTGTTAACTGAACATATTAGATTTTAGATTTGTTAACTAAACATATTAGATTTTACATCTGTTAATTGAACATATTAAGATTAGCCTTGATATTGCTTATACAATCTATACCAAAATAAGAATTCATTTATCCACTCCCACTTTCCATTGTGGATAAATTGTTTTAGGGAATAAACACAAATCAAGTCTACTTCATTCATATAGGTGTACCCACCTAGGTCTAGCAACACCTAAAGAGAAGAAGGTCTAAACCATTCAGCCTTTTATGTTACCCTGAAATGTACTAAGAGTTTGGCAACCTCTTGAGGTATTTAACCTCTGTTTTTGAGAGCTAACAGGATGGATGAATGCAATAGGATACTTCAAGAAGCATTGGATACAGTCAAATCAAAAGGGCTAATGTTGGATGGAGCATGCAAACATATGAAATTGGTGATAAAACTCAAATATGAAGCCTGAAATGCAGTGCATGATGTGGATACCCATACCTTGGAGGAGTATAAAAAACATCTCTCAGTGGCTAAGTCAATGTTAGGAGAAGATTAAATTGTTTTATAAGTTTAATTAAGATTGGTAGTTTAATTATTTACCAAAAGACAATCCAAAGAGACACCTTTGTTGGATCTTCTTATATATATGAAATTCGAATTGTAATATTTGATCAACACTTTTTAAGATTTTAATACTTTTTAGCAGTGAAAGACTTATTTTCTGGAGTAATACAATACCAATACTTTTCTATTTGTGTGTGGAAGATTCTTTCATTTGGACTAGTTCTCTGTTGTTTCTTTTCAAGCAATTGAAGGTAATGTAAAATGTATTCTAATTAATCTCCATGACCATCCTATAATTACCTCTCACTTTTCTCAATCTAACTTTCCCCATCAGGTACTCCCCTTCGAATTTGTTAATGGAGTTGGGATCCCAAATGTGATATACATGGATCTTTGCTATAAACTTAGCAAGATATTTAGTAATGTACACCATGGTCTGGTATACCATATATCCCTCCACCATAGAACCCTCGGGATGTGCTCTTTGTCTAACCAAAGCCTTCAAAAATTTCAAGTGCCTCTCAACCATCCACATTGACCTTGTGTGTACAGGTCCACACAATTCAATCTCCTCAACTTGGTGTATGAGGTAGTGTTCTTGTGCATTGAAAAATGTCAAAGGTAGACACTTTTGTATTTCACACATTAGACAAGGAATTTTTCTCCTCCAATAATTTATATCTTCTTTATAGATTTCCTTAGATGACAACCATCTACAAGTGATTCAAGGCACACATATATTAACGAGATTTAACAAAAACATACAATATATTACATAACAAGTAAAACAAATGGAAAATATAAGATCTATACAACCAATTGAACAAATATTGCACTTACCTCATGTATTTTCCAAGATCATATATAACTTGCTTGACATTGTTGTCGAAGTTGTCTGGAAGAGATAGAGGTAGAACATACTACAACAATTATAAAATTATCTTTTCATTATTTTTCCAAAACTAGTAAACATAATACACTGAAAAGTACATGCAGTATACAAATATATATAAAATATACTAGAATAATTACCTTAATGAAGGTATGCCAATCATGCGTTTTCATCCCTAACCCAAATTCACCTTTCTTTGTTATAATATTGTTTATGTTCGCAACAAATCCTGTGGGAAATCAAATTTTTCGTATGACTTCTTTTATAGATTGCTTTGTTGCTCTGTTAATAACCAAGGAAGGGTGCTTATATTAATTTGGTCTCCATCGCTATTTAATTGAATGCCATTTTTCATTGTATGATTGGCTTCTTAAATGTCACTACAAATTTTGACAATTTTTTCTTTGTCATGCCCTCCCTCCAATATTTTCCATAACATTTCTGTTATATTCTTTCCAATATGCATTGTATCAAAGAAATGCACAATTTATAGCTGCTCATAGTAGGGAAACCTACTAAATTGTCTGGGATAACTTTTTAGTCCCTGTGGAAGCCGACCATTAATGCCTTGACAACCTTCATGAAGCATATAAGTTAAACAAATTAACAACGACAATCATTGCCAATTACAACATGAGTAAATAAAACACAATATAAAAATATAAATTCCAAACATATCATATATGATAGATAAACAATTTGATCCGACGTACATAACCTTGATGATTAATTCTATTATATTCCAACTTCCATAGGCGAGGTGTCATTCTTTGTGGTTTTGATGTAGTCTATTCTTTCCCATTGAAAAGATGTTTTTCAGTAGTTTGATACTTATGATTTTTGTGGAGGAAGTACAGGTCTATACTCATCAAACACCTACTTTCCTAAACTTATTGAATGATGAGATTTCATCTTTGGACCACAAACTGGACATGCAAAATTTCCCTTTGTTTGAAGATCTGCAAGATCATATATGATTGGATTAAATATGTCAATTTTTATAATTATATATAATGAATAGATTATTTAAAAAAAATGCATGATATCTACTTCATAAAAGTAAATATTGTTAAAATGCAGTTGAACATTATAACATACCATAAAAATGTGTTAGCCTTGGGGGATCATGAATTGTCCATACAAGCATTGTATGGAATTGAAATTGTCTTTGTCTTATTGGTCTAGATATGCCATTCATAGTGATGCCATTCCATAACTTTAGTAACTTGTCGATAAGAGACTCAATATATACATTCATATCTTTAACTTGGTACTTACCTAGTTGAATGAATATAAATGTTACATAATTATTATAACCATTTTACTGCAATATATATAAATTAATGTACATGACTATTAAATGAAAAAAATATAAGTCATTATGCAACAAATAATACAAATGAGATGCTACTACATTAAAGAAAATTGATGTAAACAAATACCTGGAACAATCATTGCCAACATTATGTGCTCCCTCTTTATTGACATCCATGGAGGAATGTTATTGTTGATAACAAAAAATAGGCCACACCGAGTAAATAGATCTCAGCTCTCCAAATGGATTGATACTGTCCACTGCCAATGAAAGCTTGAGATTACAGGATTATTCTTTAAAGTGTGGCCATTTTTCCTCCATGTCCCTAAATGCAGAACCATCCACAAACATTTGAAGAATGTCATCTCCACTTCTATTCCATGCATGGTAATCCATAAATTGTGCTAAGCTTTCACACCTAAATAATTGTTGCATACGTGGAATAATGAGAATATAACGAAGAACCTTGCGAGACACCTTTTTTGTTAGTTGATCTATTTGATATATACTGATATGACATTCTGGGTATTTTGTTGCAAATTCATGTTGTTTATGATATATAATATGATAATTGAGACATGCATCTATTGCTTGATACTCCATTCCAATATCTTTCATAATGGCAGATAAATCTCGGTATGAATAAGGTAAAATATTTGATGGTGGTAACAAAATTTCACCCATCAATCTACAAAAAAGAAATAATTTGTTAATATAAAGAATATTAATGGTACATATTTCATTCTTTATTTACTAGTGATGAACTAACAACAAAAATAGATGAAAAAAAAGGACATATATGACATACCTTAACATCCATGAGATTGCTATGTTTGATAAAGCATTCATAACCTTCAAATTCACCAGCAACAATACAAAAGAGAGAAGATTTATTTCAGAGACTTCATAAAGGGGCTCATATGCCTTCTCAAGTACAGGTAAATCATGAACATCATTAAAATCATCTTGATCATCATGATCAGTTGCACCACTAAATGTGTCATGGATCAATGTATTTGTACCATCATCTTCAATTGTGTTTTTTGGTGCATGATCATCTTCTTCCATAGGATCATTAGCTTCATCCTCGATATTCACAGCTCCATGTTCCTCCGCTTGCAAAACCACATTCTTCGGGCCATGATAATCCATATCATGTGCCCTAGGGCACCCCACCTTTATAATAATGATCGACACAAATAAACCATGATCATGATCAAGTGATTATATATATATATAAAATGTTAAAATGATATAAACATTTACAAATTCAATTAATATAAAGATATATAATGAATACCCCCCTTTAACGTGACCACGCTACCTACAATGTTTCTCAGTTGTTGTGATTAAAAGTTTTCTCATCTTTAAGACCTTGCAATTGTTGCAAGGACAATAACATTTTCCATCACCCTTTCTTTTCAATCTAACCCACAATCTAGAAAGTGTCTCTTCATTTTGTTTTGCACTAATATTATCTGACATGATTTTTCTATACCAAGCTTGAATATTTAGATCTTCAAAAAATATCAAACTCACACTCCAATAATTTTTAATCATAGACAAGTAATTTTTTTTAATAATTCTGATATTTTGCACCAAAAAAATTTGGCTTATAACCTCCACAAACTGTGACAAGTATAGCAAATTCGCAAGTATAGCAAATTCACAAGTATAGAAAATTCGCAAGTATAGAAAAACACTGTCGCAAGTATAGATAAATTGTTGAACCCACTTTTATTTATTAAAAAACATTCATTGGAACCCCAACGAATGCTAACCATACACCCGTCGACCCACAAATTAAGGAGGCTGACCATATGTCGGTCCACAAATTGATGGAAGGGGATGGTTGACATTAAGTGTATGTCAAAATAGTGAAGAAAATCATAAAGCATCACAATTTCGATGAACGTAGGGCATACATTTTATTTTTTTTTGAAAATTTCACATTAAATACATAGGTACCTGATGATACATCTAATTATACATCTTTCGTCGAAAAGTTTCGTTGTATTTTGTAGTCAAATGAGTTAGTGAGTACAAAATAGTTGCAAACTTCAGCATGCTGTTACTTGGACACCATGACACTTAGAAAATTCTCATCTAAGCCTATGGGATCGTGTTGTTCCCCTCTACAATAACCTCTCGGTTTTCTCTATCTCAAAGGCATTTTTCTGTGGCGGTGAGATTTTGCTTGGGAAAAAAGTTGTCAAATACAAGTAGTGCAAAGTTGCAAAGTGGTGCAAATTTTGTTCTGCAATTCGTGTGACCAAACTAACTGTTCCAAAACATCTGAGTGGGTACATTTACACTAGGCATGGTCCTCTTTCACACCTAAATGCACTGAATCGCTACGAGCTACGTTTAACCGACTGAATCCCTTGAGAGTCCCAAGTGCAAAATGGTTGCAAACTTCAACATGATATTACTAAAACACCGTCACACTTAGAAAGTTCTTATCTGAGCCTATGCAATTGTGTTGTTCCCCTCTACAATAACCTCTCTTAGTTTTTTCTATCTTGGAGGCGTTTTCCTATGGCGACGAGATTTTGCTTGGGGAAAAAATTGTCAAATGCAAGTAGTGCAAAGTTGCAAAGTGGTGCAACTTTCATTTTACAACTTGTGTGACCAAAATAACTATTCCAACACATCTAATTAGGTACATTTATGCTAGGAATGTTCCTCTTTCACACCCAAATGCGTCGAATCACTACGAGCTACATTCAACCGGCTGAATCCCTTATGAGTTTGAAGTGCAAAATGGCTGCAAACTTCAACATGACATTACTCAGACATTGTGATGCTTAGAAACTTCTCATTTAAGCCTATGGGATCATGTTGTGCCCCTCTACAATAACCTCTCTTGGTTTTTTCTATTTTAGAGGTGTTTCCTTGTGGCGGCAAGATTTCGCTTGGGGAAAAAGTTCTCAAATGCAAGTAGTGCAAAGTTGCAAAGTGGTACAACTTTCGTTTTACAACTCATGTGATCAAAATAATTGTTCCAACACATTCAAGTGGGTAAATTTACACTATGCATGGTCCTCTTTTACACCCAAACACGTCGAATCACTCCGAGCTACATTCAACTGGCTGAATCCCTTAAGAGTCTGAAGTGGAAAATGGCTACAAACTTCAAGATGACGTTACTCAGACACTGTGACACTTCTAAAATTATTTTTTGAGCCTATGTGATAATTTTTTTCCCCTCTACAATAACCTCTTTCTATTTTTTCTATCTCAGAGGCATTTTCCTGTGGCGGCGAAATTTCACTTGGGGAAAAAGCTGTCAAATGCAAGTAGTGCAAAGTTGCAAAGTGGTGCAACTTTTGTTCTGCAACTTGTGTGACCAAAATAACTATTCCAACACATCTGAGTGGGTACGTTTATGCTAGGCATGGTCTTATTTAGCACCCAAACGCACTGAATCACTCTAAGCTATGTTCAATCGACTGAATCCCTTAAGAGTCAAAAGTGTAAAATAGCTGCAAACTTCAGGATGACGTTACTCGGGCACCGTGACACTTAGAAACTTCTCATCTAAGCCAATGGGATTGTGCTATGCCCCTCTACAATAACCTCTCTCAGTTTTTTCTATCTCGAAGGTGTTTTCCTGTGGCGATGAGATTTTGCTTGGGGAAAAAGTTGTCAAATGCAAGTAGTGTGAAGTTGCAAAGTGGTGCAACTTTTGTTTTGCAACTCGTGTGACCAAAATAACTATTCCAAAATGTCTGAGTGGGTAAATTTATGCTAGGAATGGTCCTCTTTCAGACCCAAATGTGTTGAATCACTTTGAGCTATGTTCAACTGGTTGAATCCCTTAAAAGTTTGAAGTGTAAAATGACTGCAAACTTCAGCATGCCGTTACTTAGACATCGTGATGTTTAGAAACTTCTCATCTAAGCCTATGGGATCATGTTGTGCCCCTCTACAACAAGAATGTATAAGTCAAGAGCAAGTCTTCCCAATCTTGGAAAGGCACAAGAAAAGGGTTCCATGCCCATGGTCAAGGAAAATGTCCAAGATGATGCAAAGTATGCTTGGGAAAGAAAAACTATGTCCAAACTGCTGTCAAGTCTTCCCTTGGCTTGAATAATGCTTGTCCAAGACAAAGGTAAAGTCTGCCCAGCTTAAATAATACATGGAAAAGACAACGTAAAGTCAGCTCGACTCAAAGCATACATGGCAAAGACAACTTAAATTCTACCCCAAGCTGAAAATAGGAGATGGAAAACATATCTTGAAGTCTGCCTTAGGCCAAGATCAAAGGGGACATCCAACACGCTGAGATGGTGCCTCATCATCTTCCAACCAATCAAATTGTTCCAATCTAGCATGTTTAGGTTCAATGAACTTGACACTTCATAATGCAACAACTTTTTATTGTTGGTTTATATTTAGCAGAAGGACAAGTGTCCCCAAATGTAATTTTCTCATTGGTTGAGAGGTAGTTAGTTGTGACAAACCCTAATTAGGGTTTTATTTTTTAATCTCGGTCGTTGATTCAAAATCAATCTTGGCCATTGAATTGTATTCGAGGAGCCTATAAATTGAGCTCACCACTCATTTGTAAAACATGGGAGCATCCATTGCATACTACCAGTTCACTACCTTATCTATGCTTTCACTTACTATTATGCTTTGATAGATTTTTTCCAAGCATCCATCACTTGTCCAAAAGCACTTGTTGTAGGCTCTTAGCCATAGTAGCAAGACAGTGAATTGTTTGATAAAATACTTTGGTAGACATGTATGAAAAATGTGGTAGCATAGACAAGGTAGTAAACTATTTGAAAAATTGCCTCAAAGAAATGTGGTCTCATGGTGATGGAATGCTATGACAATCCAGGGAATTTGCTTGTCATGGCATTCCATCACCATGAGACCACATTTCTTTGAGACATTTTTTCAAATAGTTCACTACCTTGTCTATGCTATCGCTTACTATTACGCTTTGATGGATTTTTTCCAAGCATCCATATAGCTTGTTCGAAAGCACCTATTTTAGAATTTTAGCCATAGAAGCAAGGCAGCGAATTGATTGATAAAATGATTTGATAGACATGCATGAAAAATGTGGTAGCATAGACAAGGCAGTGAATTGTTTGAAAAAAAATATTCAAAGAAATGTGTTCTCTTGGTGATGGAATGCCATGACAAGCACATTGAGACCACATATCTTTGAGGCATTTTTTTGAACAGTTCATTGCCTTGTTGGTGTAGGAGCACCAAGCCCCCTGATATGGTACAAAATTATCATGGATGGAATTGTGGTTAAGATAGGAGAGTTTGAGTTTTTTTTTTCAATAAGGTCTACTTAGACCATTCTCATGTTTCCAAAATGATTTAGAGTTTTCATTTGATAATTTGACCATAACTTGTAATCATATTAAAAGTTGTCAAGATGGTCAAATGTTGTCAAGGTAAGTAGAATAGGAAGTCATTTAAGAGGGTCTAGGGGATTAGGAAATAATAAAGAGTCAGAAGAAGGAAAATGTCAAATTTGTAAGTTGCATAAATGCAACAAATTTGAAAACCAATGGCCACCTCCTCTAAAAAGTTGTTACTTGGTAGTCATAGACGTTGGGAGAAGTTGTATTTGAATGTAATCATTATAAAAGCCTCAAAAATGGCTCGTGTAGGGTTGTTGAAGGCAGTTGGAAGATTGTACACATTTTGTTTTCATGAAATATAGTGTTCTCAACAACTTTTTTCCTGTTCTTATGAACTTTGAAGGCTTGGTATAGATCTGTACAACTTGCCTTTGCTCTAAAAATTCTTATATGTTGTAGGTACGTGTGTTGGCTCTCTAATGCTTCAGATTTGAGGTCTTAATCATGCAAATTGAGGGAGAAATCTTTATTTTTCTGGGACTACTCATTTACCTTGTTTTAGGGGTTTTGAAAGGGAACAAAATGGGTTTCTAAGCCTTCCACCCACTGTATAGTCCTATAACTTGGTGGATAGGGTTAGATAGGTGAAATAAACATGTATGCATCTTTTTTTGTGCAGGGAAGGTGTATTTCTTGATTTGGGTGAGTCCCTAGGGTTGTTTCCACTGGAAAATGCATGAATTTAATTGGTACAGACCTGAATCTGATGATGGGGTGTTAGGAAAAGTTATCTTATAAACTTTTAAGCTTGTGGGGGTGAATTCAAGGGTTTTTGACTAGGTGGAAAGTTTGGGAAGGGCTTGGAAGTGTCTTTTTCAATAAACCCTCATCAAAAGTGCACAAAACAAGGGTTTTGGGGTTTGGTGTGGAGGTGGCCATACAAATGAAATATAATGGGGAATTTTGGGTTTGATAACCTGCCAATTTCTTCCCTAAAGTATCAGAGTGTTTGCACAAGTTTAAGAGGGGGGTCATTTGTAAAATTGACCTATTTGGAGGCCTAAAATGGTGAGAAAGTCAGTTTTCTCAAATTTGTTCCAAAGGAGTCATATGGGGGGCTAAGATATGTTTTTTAACTCTATAATGGGTGTCTGAATCATCCTTTTGTTTGTTAAGTGTTTTGGGAAGTTGTGGAGTTAGGTGCCTAAAAACGGGTTTGCACTGCTACTAGGTTTGCAAGGGTGAAAGTGAGAAATCCTACCTCTGATTGATTTTAAACTTTGGGAGTTGTTTGGATTGTTCCAATAGATCCTTTTAATCTTGTTAGATTCCTCTTGAAGGTAAGTTGACACTTTGAGTGGGCTTGGGTCTCCTGTCTCTGCATCACTTGTCTATATTATTGCTTCTTATTATGCTTTGATAGATTTTTTCCAAGCATCCATAGCTTGTTTGCAAGCACCTATTTTAGGATTTTAACCATAGCAGCAAGGCAGTGAATTGTTTGATAAAATGCTTTGGTAAACATGTACAAAAAATGTGGTAGCATAGACAAGGCAATGAATTGTTTGAAAAAATGCCTCAAAGAAACGTTGTCTAATGGTGATGGAATGGCATGAAAATCCATAGAAATTTGCATGTCATGGAATTCCATCACCATGAGACCACATTTATTTCAAGCATTTTTTTCAAGTAGTTCATTGCCTTGTCTATAGTATTGCTTGCTATTATGCTTTTGATAGATTTTTTCCAAGCATCCATAGCTTGTTTGAAAGCACTTCTTTTATGCTTTTAGCCATAGCAACAAGGCAATGAACTGTTTGAAAAAATACTTTGGTATACATGTATGAAAAATGTGGTAACATAGACAAGGCAATGAACTATTTGATAAAATACGCCAAAGAAATATGGCCTCATAGAATGCCATGATAAGAAAATGCAATTGGCAGTTGCTCCTACTTATTAGTTATGCAATGTGAAGTAATTGCATAACTGCTTAGGTTGACTTTGTAAAAACTATATTGTAATTGAAATTTTGTCATCTATCAACATCTAGTTATTAGTTATGCAGTGTGAAGTAATGCTTTGACTTTGAAAGATGTGCAATAAAATGTAATCAACGATATGAATATAAACTACAAAAAAATTATTTTTTACAATTCATTAGTTAAAATATTTATTTTATTTGCTCTCTATATCTCTATATGCTATGGAAATACCTTTCAATTTCAAAATAAATAGATTTTATCTCTTGTTCTACAATTTTTTACGTTTTTTTTAAATATGATTTTTTCCTGACTTTTTAAAAAACTTTTATACTTTTGGTTTGTCAAAATTTTCCCCAAAAGATTTTTTTTGCTATGCATTGGAAGCATGAAGCATACACGTGAATATACACACTATACATGAAGTATACATGTGAATAAGTGAAGCATACATGCGAATAAGTGAGGCACAAGTAATTGAAGCATTCCAAAGGATACAAAACACTAGGAATGGAGCTTATTTACACAATACACTTTAGATGGAGCTTATTGAGCCATCGATAGTAATTAATTAAGCATTCGATGTAAACAAAATCCATGCCTACAACATTCAAGCATACGATTTACACAATACACATGATAACTTCATTCAAGAATGGTAGTAGCAAAATAAGATTTTTTTAATCAAAAAGTCGTAAGGCATACAATGATATATATTGATAAAAGTATATACAATATATCCAAAAAATCCATACAGGCTTAGTACAAAGGAGCCATATTATGGACATAAAATGTCACGTATATATTGATAGTACAAAACATATTTTCCAAAATACCACATAGGCTTACAAAAAATGACCCTAATACAATCATTTCCCTCTAGGGGAAGGAAATAGATCCTGTGTTGCCTTCGAAATTCAGCTGGATGGAGTGACTGTTGGTTCTTTGGTCTTTCGAACATGCTCGCTAGTCCTTCTCTCTTTACTCTGGACCTTCAACTGATACAATAAAATGTAAAGATGTTAATACACAAAAATTGAATTATGGAATGACATATAACAAAATATAATCACTTACCAAATACAAATAGTCATCATTCACATTTACATCATTACCACGTCCATGATATGGAGTGACAACAACCTGTAGCAACCATCAAGATAGAAATTAAGCTACAAAAAAGTATCATGGAAATTTTCTATAATAGACCATAAAAGAGAAAATATAATGTCAAACTGACTAATCTGTTGCATACCTCTCTCAATGGATCAGAACTGGTTATTGCTGCAACAACTCCGTGCTCCATCACGCCACCAACATCACCAAGGCTCTCTGATGTCAACATCTTCAAATGGTAAATGAAAGAGTAAATGGTAGGGTGAACTATTAAATGTTAATGGGATGGGATTAGGAAGGAATAAAGGAACAAAAAGTGAATTAGGAGAAGATAATGTGACATGATCAAGGAATACAAATGCAATGTTTGTGTTTCTCATCAATTTTTTAGATTTGTATATGCAAAATTATGAAAACTAGCTAACATTGTTTTACAACACCATTATTGAATAAAGGCTACCTGAGTGTAAGTTATTTGAGGAAATGAATCATGAGGTGTGGAGGTCAAAGGTCCACCAGGAAACTAATTGAAATCCAAAGCATGTTATGAGACAAACATTCAAATATAACATTCAACTATTCAAATGCAATAATATCTTTAATACTAGTTGCATACCTGTGGAATCAACGCTGAGAACGAATAAGGGTCTGTAGGAATGGGGCACATCTCATGAACACTCTGACCTTGAAATTTCATCATATCAAAATGATACTAATTTACTTATTCTTAAATTTCAAAAAATAATTTAATAAACAACATTAAATGAACTTGTTGAATTTTACTTGAGTGTCAATGCCGAATGTATCATTCAACAAATAATTTGTGAAATCCATTGCCTCTGTAATTGATGTAGGCTATGTAGCTGCATCCTGAGCACTCTGATAATCATATGTGCAAACTGCACCACAAGTGCCACAATGGTGGGGTGGACCTCGGGGCCTACATGTATCCTCCACACCAGGATCTACTAGAGGCCTCACACACTGTAAAATGGTTTGGGTGATTGATCCAATCAAATCTAGCGTGTCCACCTCTACACTATCCTTAACAATGGAACAAACGACAACATGCTCCACCATGGGTCTAGCCAAGGGTCTCGGTGCCAACTATGGATTATGTCGTGCAACAAGTCTATCATGTGTGGAGCCCCCACCTCTTCCCTGAAAGTCTAAGATGTCAAAATAATTTGGCATCTTATTGAGGATAAACTCACAATAGAGTTTCCTCAAAATGTATTGTGGTACCTCATGGTTATTACATGGAGGTTGGTCAAATACCATCCACCACCACTCCCAAAATTTATTTTTAATTAACTCATGGTGGCACCAATGGATGGGGAACCTCCTACATGTATGAGACAAAGGCGCGTTGGTTTTCGGGTCTATAAATAGGGCACACAAGTTGGCTTTGCTAATTTTTTGTTTTTTAACATCTGCATATGACAAACCTCTAGCATAATATTTTCTCATCTCATGCCTCTTATTTGACCAAAAATTTATTTTCTCGCTCATTTCTCCTATATGAGATACAATTGACTTCAATGGTTCAACAATCCCTCTCCTATAAGGGTGGGTTTCGACATGCTCGGTTAATCTTCCAATTAATTGTTCAATAGATCTTTTATTGTTTTCAATTTGATTTAGAATATTTTCTTGTGTTCCTTGAGGATGCCTATGAATTGATGGAGGGGTTTTAGGTTGTTCTTGAATAGGAGGCTCTTCCTGAGGGGGTGACTGTGAATTCTCAATGTTTGGAGGTGGAGTTTCATTCCCTGATAATTAGAACAAAATTTTATTATAAAAACCTATTTCAATCTACATTCTAAATCAAATTTGAAATAAATAGAATAAAAATACATACCTCTTCACAATATTTGACGTCTTTGATGTGTTGGCGACATCCTCATGAAAAATAGCAAGCTAAGGATGCCAATAATGGATGATATTTGGCGAGCGCGAGTTGCAGACCTCAAATTCTCCAAGCCAAGCTACAGGTTGAAGTGAAATGAGGTTTCAAAGTGCATTTTTTTCTTTTATTTACCTTTTTCATCTAGCGAGCACCAAATTTGGCACATGCCAAATGGCCAATTTCGGCCTTTTTTTGTGAATTTTTACAATTTGACACGTAAATTGTGTCACAGATTGGTGCACTTACCCATATATAAACATACATCATCATGCATAGTCATCCATGATCATCACATAACACATATAAATGAGTTGAATCGAAGAAGGTATATTATATATATATCATCATCAAAAAAGGGAGAATGTCATAGTACACCATCATATGTGGAAACAAGTGTGATAGGATAATACAAAATAATACATATATACAAGGCTTTGACTGGGACGATGAATATATATACAAAAAATCATGTTTGCAATATGTCTCTGAGCAATAAACATCATAAAGATCAAGTACATATATAACATTGCCCAGTAGAAAAGGAAAAACTCTATAGACCAAGCCTTACGAACCACCATCTAGATCTAGTTGTTTGATAGAATGCTTGCCTAACTCGATGCCACCTTCACCTCCTATAGCACTAGGCTCTCCAAACTGTAGGTGCTGCACAACCCTAGGAATAGTGGCATCATATAAGGTCTGATAGTATGTTGACATCTATAACAATCAATCTCACTCAACTCGTAAACTATCACGCTCTTCCCTTAGACTTTCCCTCTTAGTAGTAACACTTTCTAACTATGTCTCAACAACAAGATGACGAACAATTTCTATGTCTCTCTCTTATCTAAATCTCTCTCGCTCTGTGGTAACTGTGACAATCTATGCCTCAGCGGCCTGTCACAAAAATATCTCTGTCTCTAGCAACAATCATCTAAACCAACTGTATACCTCTATTCCTAGGTGGTGGAGGGTGACCTAGAACCTGTCCATGCACCTGAGGAATCTGATCACCCTACACCTCATCACCTTGAGCTCCATCCTGTCGAGCCCTACCTAGTTGCTCTGCAAGAACCTCAATACGCTGCCACTCCTCGCACTGACCTATAATGCCTACTTTTCCTAATGCGAGATCACCACTAGGATCTGTAAATATTGAAGGCACACATCATGCCCACCACTGATCAAAATCAGGAGTGGTACCCAAATCTGCTGGACCCACTAGCCAACCCCATCCTACTGGGGAAAGAGCTCTAAATGCAACAATCGTAGCATCTTTGTTTTCCAAATGACCCCGTACTCGGACCTCTCAAGTAGGTATCACTCTAAAAGAGAGTGAGAGTGACCAATCAACCATTTGGTCTGTTGACAGTACACTAGTTGTTTAAGATCCTCCAACCATTCCTCACAATCCATATAGGGTTTGCGAACAAATCTTGGCATGTCATCAAACACACGGTGCCAATATGAAAGATCCCTAGGAAAGGTGTAATGTAAGAAATCTCCATAACAATATGAGTATGGATCCCCAGTAGTATGATCCTGTATACCATTAGGCCAAGCAACTGCAATGTGCTCCCAGGTCCATATGTGCAAAAGAGAGACACTTGCAAAAATAGATTTCCCACCTCAATATACAACCTCATGCATATATTTGTAGATGTGGGTGAGAATACATGGACCCCATGCATATCTAGTCCTATGCTCAAACATACCCTCAATACAAATACCCCATCCAATAGGGAACTGATGACCTCTCTTATTGGGAACAACTAGCCCCAAAATCAAACTGCACAGAAGAAGGGAAAAAGGATATGCACTACCAACAAACTCAAACAAATCAATCTTGGAATGTCAAACCTCCAATTATCTAACACCCAACACACACTGCATGGCATGGGTACCCTGTTGAACATGGTATGTCATGGGTACCCCATCAAACATGGTATGTCATGAGCTCACCATGGATAGGAATGCGAAGAATCCTCCACACATCCTTGACTGTAATGGTGACCTCTCCTACAGGTAAATGGAACAAAGAAGTCTTTGAATGCCACTGCTCCATGAGCATGGTCATTATCGTTGTATGAGATCAGATGAGAGGCATGTAACAAATATGACGAAGCTTGACTGCATCTAAGAAATATTGCTCCAAAACATCAAAGTGGGCAATCGGATCAAATAGATCCTGAGGTTGTCTCTCCCTCGGCTGTAGTGGTTTAAGGACCACCTACAATAATTTTAACCCACGATGTTAGGGTTTTGCTCTGAATGCACAAAAAAAAACAAAAAAAGATGAAAAATGAGACTTAGGGTTCCAAGCAGGCAAAAGCGAGCAAAATTTAGCAAAAGCGACAAATTTACTAACAAAAGTGAAGATAAAAGGCAAGTGTAAGGAAATTTTTTCAAAAGTGAGCAAATATAGCAAAAGTGCCTAAATCAAAAGAAAAAGTCTTACTCAAAGGCAAAAATTTGTATCAAGAGTGACCAAAATGAAATAGAGCAATCAAAAGAAAAATTCTATAGAAAAAGTACATTTAAAAGGTGAAAACTTAAGTCAAAAGTGAAGGTTCAAGTCAAGTGCACCAAAATAGAGCAAAAGCGAGCTTTTCAAAAAGTCAAGTGTGCTGAAACCGATGTAAGTGCGCTGAAAAACTAGAAACTACAATTTTGACATGAGGAACTTTGTACATGAATTACAAGAACATGAGCAAACAAAAATGATAAGCAAGAGGGTACATACCGGGCCATTAACGCCTATGGGCCATCCAAACTTTCAAACCAAGTTTGAACAATGCAAGGCTCCTTGAATCCTAGGCATTGCTCCTCAACAACTGAAAAATGAGAAATCCAGATACAAGAATTCACTATAGGCTCAAAATGCAAATGAGGTAATTAGAACCCTAATTACCTATTTTAACCCTCAAAAACCTTATTTTTTACTTAGGAAACCCTAAATTTTAATTATAGAACCTTCGTACGTTCAAATTAGGAGCTCCCAGGAACATTTAAATGAGCAACAAGGGACCTATAGACCTAATTTTTTGCTCTCTACACATCGGAATTGAAATAGAACAATGTCGTGAGCCTACCCTCAAAAATAATTTTTTTTGAAAAACCTCTCGAGGGGGCAGCACAGAGTCCTACCATCATTCCATTGAACGCTGGGGCACAATGGGGCATAATATTTTTTCAAAATCTTGGTCTTAACATCGAATCTTTAAAACAAAGCAACTTGTACTTTGTATCAAAGAGGGGAAAAATGTAGACATGTAAAATTGACTTAACACATATCACACACTTTAAATGACATTTTGACATCATCGACATCACTACCATCAAACATCATTGTATTTCACATCAAAAACACCAAAAACCCTAAATTACCCTATTAATTGAATAATATGACATTATTTAATTAATTTACTTTCTCATCATTTTTGACCAATTAAATGAATTCCATTTATTTAATAAAGTCCTAAAAACCCTATTTCTACTATTAATTGAATAATACTTTAATTATATACTTCACGTTTTATCAATTCAACCAATTAAATAAATTTCATTTATTTAATAAAGTCCCAATCTCACTTTATTTCATCTTGATTGATTAAATAAACACCAATTATTTAATTACATTGCTAA
>VDFB02367405.1:0-42943 GCA_007258455.2 Sequoia sempervirens
CTTCTAAGTTTGGGATAAAGTCCAACTTTATATCGATAAATAAATATTTAAGGATCATTAATGTCATAAGCTTAAACCTATTCAATGTGTATATTGTACCATTACTCAAACAAAAGATGATAATGGTTTGAAAGTAAATCTCCCATTTTAGCCTAAGATAATTAATATTAGTAAGTGGAAGTAGTATGAGCATCTACAACGTTATATTCTAGATTGTTAGCCTCCTTTTCTAAGGAGACATAATTCTTAATGTTTTTGACACACCACAAGAGAGGGACTACCACTATAAACTTAGTTGTTCATAGGGTACACTATCAATGTAAACAAAGTCAATCACCTAATCATTGTTTGAGCAACTCTTTTTTTGGTCTTAAAAAGAAAATAGGAACATTCTCCTCTCAAGAAAGATAAATTGAAAAGGCCTGGTCTTTAAATTAGAAATAATTTTTGATTAGCTATTATAATATATAACTGCTTTGTACATTTCTAAAACTTCCTTCTACATAAAAACTAAAAATTATTAAATACAGCTGTAAAAAATATATACTTTTCTGCCTTAATACTAAACGTAGGGTTTGTATACAGTTATACAGGTGCGAAAAGAGTAGCCTAGAATCGCTTAGATAAAAGATTACAAGGAATTTATTTAAAATCAATTGCAGATGTACAGAGGTGATTTCGAAGGTCGAAGTAGAGCTAACTCGGACAAGGGATTCCATAGTGAATGATGTCCATTTGTGTGGGTGTGTGTTGGTACTTACTCTCTGTCTCTTTGTTTTTCAGTTGGATGATTGGGTGCTCTAAGGATACAGCAAAAATGGGCCATTTTCCCACTGGCGAAGGAAGCCAAGAAGAGGAATTCATGTTATAGTCTTTCCCATTCTCCAAGCCACATAAATTTGAGGCGCCTTCCAAATTTAAGCTGATTTCTGGGGTCGTGCAGAATGAAGATTATAACTCTGGAGAACTTTTCCAACATCTGGGATGCCATCGCCGCTGCGGGCTTCCAGGACGTCCGTAGAGAGGCGTCTGTGGCCTCCTCTAACAAGAGAAAGTTCTCTCTCGTGTTCGATGATGACGACGACATATACTCTTCCGACGGACTCATGATCATGAACAGTAAAACCACAGATGCTTCCCCTACCTCCTCTGCCTCGTATTGCTCCCCAGAAGGGAAGCGTGGTTCTGGCACTATTTCATTTGCACCAAATGTTTTCATTACCCATAATAACCTAAAAATAGTAAATCGCAGTCGTTACAGTAGCTGAAAAAACCCTGCGGTAGCGATTTATTTTTTAAATAAATTTATTTGCAGAGAGTAAGTTACTCAGAAACAAAAATAAAAGAGCGCTAGAGAAAATCCTCTGTTTCCCGCGTCCAATAGAGGTAGGCCTGCTTTGGAATTGAGTTTTTGCTTTTTTGGAAATGGCAGTAGGAGAAACAGTGGACATATCTGAGGCGGAGGAGTGGCAGTGGGGGAGTGCATTGGAGGAGCAACTGTGGGGGTTGGGTGTGAATAAGGCGATTTTGCAAATTGGAGGCGTTATTTTGGCAGGAACTGGAATTCACACGGTCCGTTCCCATCGTTGTTATGCACTCCAAGGCTCTTTCATTCACCCAGGCAGGGGAAGGCTCTTTGGTGTCACAGGGAGGACAGAAATTTCGCTAATGATAGCTTTCCACATATTTTAAGATATATATGTCAGTCAAAAACAAATTGATATTACTTTTGTGAAGAAAAAATCCCTATATTGCTAGAAATGAACTGTACTCCTTATTTTAAATTAAAAAATACAAAACCAAATCAAACAACTATTCTACAATTTTAATATAAACAACTTACTACACACAAAACCTTTAGACTCCATAATTCACTTGTTCTCCACAATACAACATGCACCAGCACTCCCTTCTCTTACATTCTCTGTCCAGCATATAATTACATAACAGCTGACGAATAGTCGTTCTTCTCTAAAATAATACTAATTCCATTCACAAATAAATTCAAATTCTTAATAGACAAATAATCAAAAATCTAACTATAACTGTAAACTTGCTATTGCTGGCTTTGTCAAGATTGTGACTGTGCAATGTTTGAGCGTTTGTGCAAGTGCCAACTATTCCAGGAGTGCGAATAATTGGTGAAAACCTTCGACAACTCTTCCCTCTGGTCCTGCCATTACCAATGCTTTCTTGCCTGTAAATATAGTGGCGTAGTAGTATGCACACAACCCTGCGTTTTGGCGGAACAAACCTATATATACAACTTTCCTCATCTCATCATAATACAAAATATATGCGGAATCTCCAATCTTGAAAAGAGCAGACCCCGCTTCCATCTCCGTGACCGTAAGACCAGGAAACCTCAAAGAGTTTACTGTTGGCTTCACAAAATTGACCACGCTACCTTTAATCTCCATTTCGCGTGGACATTCCTACAAATCGTATTGTATGCCGAGCATTCAGTCATAAACATAAATATTTGCAGAATAATGAAAACTCTGAATTTGTAGCAGTTTTTATTACCTTCATAGACTGAATACAAGGTTTAAGAGCTGCTATGGTGTCGCATTCGAGCTCTAGTCTTTCCAATCTTTGCACTTTCTCCAAACTCGGTATACCTGGCACTTTGGAGCCTATTTTCAGTGTCTTCAATGACTTACAGTTTTCCAAACCTTCTATTTTCTGAACTTTTGGGCAGTCACTAATTGTGAATTTTTTCAGCGAAGTCAAGTATGAAAAACTTGGAAGCTCGTTTATCTCCGGACAGTCAGATATTTCCAGTTTCTTGAGGTTTGCCAGACTATTAATACAACTGATGTTCTTCAGCACTTTGCAATTGCATATATCTAGAAGTTTGAGTGACAATGGAAGTGTCTCTATCTCCATCAAATGCCGATTCCACCAAATTTCGAGAGTTTCAAGACTGGGGCAGCAATTATTGGAAACTAACATCCTGGAAACTTGTGTGCTGTCTTCTATGTCTGTTTTCTTATCTATTTTAAGTGAAGAAGAAGCCCCGGCATCAGAAGTCGTTTCACTGACATAATTTACTATTGACATATTTATCAACGAGCATTAGCTTCCGGGAAAATTTAGCAAGCTTGACAACAGAAGACTTTCAATTGTTATCGACTTCAATTTGCCCAGTTCGCCAATGTTTGTTGGTGAACTCTTTAAATTGATACAACCTTGTAGATCCAACACTGTCAGGGACGCCTGGTTCATGATTTGACGAGGCAAATCTTCCAGTTCCTTGCAAAAACTGAGGTTCAAATATTCGAGCTTCCTCATGTGCTCCAGCATATCCAATCTCAATTTAATCTTTTCACAGTACTTTAAATTTAGAGATTTCAGGTGTATCAGCTGCTTGAACGAATCTGGCAACGTCCTCAACTGCTTACAGGACTCCAGATCTATAGTCTGCAAGCTTATTAAGTCGCCAAAACCATCAGGTAATGAAGATAGCATTTCACAACCTGATAAATTTATATATTTCAGTTGTATCAGCTGCTTGAAAGAGTCTGGCAACGCACTCAACTGACAGCAATACTGTAGAGATAAATGCTGCAAACTTAGTAAATTGCCAAAACTACCAGGAAGTGAAGATAGCATTGTACTTCTTGATAAGGCCAAAAACTCCAGTGACTGGAGGCCACAAAATTCTTCTGGCAAACTGCCACCATAAAAGTAACAGTCGATCTTTCTCAAGTACTGAAGACGCCCCACACAGTTTGGAAGCGATTGCAACTTACTCCGACCAAATATAATAAGCTCTCTCAATTGCAATGGAGGCTGTAGGAAACCAATATTATTCAATTCAAATAAAAAAACATGAAGTATTGAAAATTCTATAATTATTCTTCTTCAACAAGAAGAATAGAATTACTTACATCCGCATTGCTCTTCCACAATTCTTCCAACTCATTAGCACCCGAAAGCTCTAAAGTAGTTAAATTTCTCAGTGTAAGCCATGATGGAAGGCTTCTATCAGGAAAATTCTCCCAGCGGAGCCACACAAGATCTTCAGATAATGATGCAAATTCTTCTGTGAACTCATTTCCTCTCACAAAAAGAATTTGTAATTCAATGGACAATCTAGGTAGTTTAGATTGTCTGTTTGAATTTCCCATTAAAGGATGCCTGTACTCTTTGAATGCACAAAAAGCATCAGCACATTGAATCCCTCGAATCACCATTCTTTCCTGAATGAACAAAACAGAATACAAATCTTGTCAATCGAATTCTAGTGAAAGCAGAGGCAGAGGCAGAGGCATTCAGAAAGAGTGACAAATTAGTATTTCAGGTTAAACATCACTCTTAAGTTTTGATTTGTTTAATTGAAATGAGGTTTGATTTTAGATGAACCATCTCAGCAAATCAAAATTTAGAATATGTTGTTTAAATCCGACCCAAACTTATTTGCAACACCTTCATTTATCAATGATTAACGGAAGCTTGTAATATAATATTAACCTTACCAGGGAATGTTGCATTATGTTAAAAGTCTGCTCTGGAGACCATATACGACATGAGGAGTGTCTACTTGCAATCTCTCGCCCCATATCCCTAAGATGATCATGCATCCTTATCTTATCTGCGTAGGAGGGGCTTTGCCCAGGGTAGACTGGGTCTGAGACCAGCTCCACAAGACATTTATTGACGAGTGTTTCTAAGCCATGCGCACCATTCCAACCCGATCCATCCCACACTGCTATGGCCCTGCTTTTATTTTCTCCAATGAGAAAACATGCTACATCCAAGAACATCTCTTTCTCTTCTTCATCGAGCGCATCGTAGCTAACTTGTAGCCTTTGTTTGATGTCGGTAGGCAATATTCTTGATAGCTTTTTTAATTGGGATTTCCAGTTATCTATGGAGTTTCTGCCATATAGGTGTCCCCCAAATACCTTCAGCGACAGAGGCAGACCATTGCCTGCCTTCAAGAACTTTTCAACCAGAGATTTAAATCCAGCGGGTGGGGAGGGTTGCAAGAATGCATGCCAGCAGAAGAGTTTCTCAGCGTGTGACCTGGTGAGTCCTGGCATTTTATAAATGCAGGGGAGACCCCATGAAATCAAAACTCCCAATTCCCGTGTTGTGACAATGACCGTACTTTGAGATCCAAGATTGTCTTTATTTGGCAGCAGACTATTGAGCTGTTCGACGTGATCAACGTCATCCAAAACAATGAGCACCCTATGAGAGCTCAAACGATTTGCA
Source organism: Sequoia sempervirens (assembly GCA_007258455.2). Lineage (NCBI taxonomy): Eukaryota > Viridiplantae > Streptophyta > Pinopsida > Cupressales > Cupressaceae > Sequoia > Sequoia sempervirens. The sequence goes on from VDFB02367405.1 coordinate 5,224, forward strand.
AGAACGGCCTTGCCTTCATCTACATGGTCGAATGGCAAATGATCAACACAAAGGTCCCTCAGAAGCTTTTTCTGCTTGTCAGCTAGAGCATGCCTTGATACTGTATCTCGCACATCGAATAGAAAACTGCATCTCTCGAAGGACGAAAAGTTCCTGTTGAATAGCTCTTTGGCCAGTGTGGTCTTACCACTACCTCCCATTCCCACGATACCCGTAACTTGTATTCTCTCTCTACTTGCAACTAATTGGAAGCCTTCTACAAGATCATCCAATCCCTCCGGATGCTCTGCTACTGGCAGTGACACTTTTCTCATGACTTTGATTGCACAATTCATAATATTCTTCATAACTCTGGCCTCATCCCTGATATTTTAAAGAGAAAATTTTAAATAAAATAGAACAGAATATTCTTCTTAAATAATGTCGACAAAATAGAATAGAAGTAGAACCAATAGAAGAGATGACAGACTTAAGTACTATCGAAGAAATTGAAAAAACTGTTAAAGATATGTGGATAAAAACCATATATTTAAGGATTTAAATGTGGGTTTAGGACTTTCTCTCTTTAATGAAAAATGGCATATAAAATAGCTTTCCAAGCGATGTTAAGAATAGGTTTGGAGTAGGTTAGTGAGTAAATATAGAACAGGTGGGTTGAGTCTTTTAAGAAGACTGTCTAAATATATAAATAGTCAATTTTCAGTTCGAAAGATAAAGTAATAATAAATACACAGCTCTGGTTTTTATTATGCATTTATAAATACTTGCAGTGCGAAAGTAATACATACTCATTATTGTTAATCTGGTAGCCGGAATGGAATGAAATGTTGTAGAGTGCCCTTTTCCACTCGTCAAGCTTTTCTGGGGAGTATTTTCCCTTCTTCCCATGCTCTGAAAATGCATCGGCATACATACCTTCTCCTAGATCAATCCATCTGAGCTCAGAGGGCTCAACATGATAGAAAATGGGAATGATTTTAGCACCAGTTTTGAGCATGAAGGATAGCTCAGCCAAACACCATGCGGACTGAGCATAGTTGGGAGAAAAAACGGCAATGTGAAGGGCAGCACTAGTTATGGCATGTTGTATTTCTGCTGGAATGGAATCACCAGGCTCAAGAGCTTCCACATCAAGAAACACATGCAATCCCATGCGATGAAGTTTATGGTAAATGTCAGAAGCTAATGTGTGTTTGACATCACTTCCACGATGATTAACAAATATGTCCCACGCTTCTTTTGAGCTAGATTGCAGGTAAGGTGCAAGCTGATCAAAAGTGTTTTCTGGCTGAGATTGATGTTGCATGGCTGTGGAAGAGGAAGCCATTTCTATTGTGAGAAACTGAAGTGAACGCGAATAAAGGAAATGAGTGGGCGTCTTCCTAACGGAGACACGAAGAATTCTAAGGCCAATGGACAGGATAAAAATTAGTAAAGTAATGTGTAGTTGAGAAGAGTTTTGTCAGAATATTTGTAGGTGGAGCAGATTTTTTCATAGTCAATTCAAAAAATCAAGTGAGAATATTTATTGTGGAAGAGTTTTTTTTATCTGTAAATGAGTTAAGAAATATGTCGTGGAGGATATTTTTCTAGATGCAAATAATCAAGTCAGAAAATTTGTTTAGGGAGGAGATTTTTTCATAATAAAATCAAGAAATTTGTGGAGGAGATTTTTTCATAGTCTAAATCAGAAATTTGTTTAGGGAGGAGATTTTTTCATAATAAAATCAAGAAATTTGTGGAGGAGATTTTTTCATAGTCTAAATCAGAAAATTTGTTTGTGAAGGAGATTTTTTCATAATCAAGTCAAGAAATTTGTGGAAGAGATTTTTTCCTAGTCAAGTCAGAAAATTTGTGGAGGAGATTTTTCCAGATGTAAGTTAATTAAGTAAGAAAATTTGTCATGGAAGAGATTTTTTCAGATGTAAATTAATCAAGTAAGAAAATTTCTCATGGAGGAGATTTTTCCAGACGTAAATTAATCAAGAAATTTTTTTGTGGACGAGATTTTTCATATATAAATTAATCAAGAAAGAAAATATTTGTCGTGGAGTAGATTTTTCTAGATGCAAATGAGTCAAGTGATGTAAAGAAACTTGTTGTGGAGAGGAATTTTCTAAATCCAAATTAGTCAATTGTAATGCTGGCTGCTTTAGTCTTCTTTGTTATTACTAGTTGGGATGGATAACCGGATATATTGTGAGTTGTACTATTGTTGTCTTTAGTTCTGTTTTGTTTATTCCTTTCAGAGTCCTCCTTTCACACTGCATTATTTTATCATTGTAATGTTTTCAACTTTAATTACTATAAAAAAAATTATACAAATTAGTCAAATCAAATCATGAAATTCTTTGTAAAGAATTGTTTTCAAATATAAATTGGTCATGTGAACATCTTTTTTTTAGAAATTTTTCCAACACATTCCACTTAATTTCAATAAAAAAAACATCACAATTAAAATATCTTGAATTCTTTGAAATTCTAAATCATATCTATTTTAAATTTCAAATAATGGGGTGGGGGCCTAGCTCGATTGGCTAAAGCATCCTGTTGCAAGCGAGAGATCACGAGGTCTAGTCTCCCCCAAAACCCGTGGCACTGGAGGGCATGTAGTTTATAAGGAAACGAATACCCGACTGATTCCTAAAACTAGCAATCTTTTATAAAATTACTTAAAAAGAGGCCCAAATTTCTGGCTGGCTTTGCTTTTGAATTGATCTATACGTTAGACGTCTCAAAATTTAAAGTCACTTTAATATTAGTTTATTTGAATTTAAAAAATAAATATTAAATATTTTGGATTCATTTTTAATTAGGTTTATATTTTAAATAGAATAAGTGTTTTAAAGATGATATTTTTAATATTTATATATATTTTTTAAAATAAATATCTTTTAGTCTAGTATTCATTGATTCAACATTTAAATTAGAGAATGATTTAATATTCATAAAAATGTGTCATATTTTTAAGATTGGTGATATATCTAAAAATCATATATCTAAATATGTTTTTTTTGGGTGTTTGTTATCAAAATCTAAAAGATAGACATATTATACTACATGCAATTAAAAAATTTGAAACATTAAATAAGAATTAAAAATTTAAATTTAAATCCTAATTTCAAATTTAACTAAAATCTTTAGATTGATCACTCTAAACAATTTTCTATTAGATGACGTGGATGCTTAATATAGCATTAAAACACTAAATTTTTTGGTAAATAAAATAACATAGTTATTATGGATGAAGATTCAAGGTTATGATAATGTTAAGTGCAATGATGAATTTATAGAATTTTGAAATATTATATGAATGATGAAGATTTGATCAAACATAAAGCATGCATTTCACTAGTTATGGAGTTAATTTAAAAAAGATAGATGAGCTAATTAAAATTAGTAAGAGAATTTTATATTTTGAACTTTTTAGAGGATGTAATAAATTTATTAATTTAACATACAAAATTTGATGAAGAAGTTATTAATTTGAAGAATGAATGAACTTGGGAAAAGATAATTATGGATTTTTTAACTTATTTAAATGGATAATTTAGCTCATATTAATTAAATAATAAATAGTTATTTAATTAAATAATTAATAACAGATAATGAGAAGTAATGATATAATGATAGTGGATAATTAATAATAAGATAATATGTGAATGATTAATGAAAACAATGTGACAATTAGAGAGATTAGGTGTGTTTATATTTTTCCCCTCTTTAAGACAATATCCAAAGGACCATTATTTCAATGAAAAAAATAGCTAAAAAGAAAAAACTCGGCAAGATAAAGAAAATGATGGTATGCCCTAATGAGGTGGAAGAAGCAACAAACTACTAGTCATGTAGATGAATAAATGATGCCTCCTCAAGAGGTTATTATACCCCAAATGCATAAGTGACCTCTTGAAATAACAAATGTGAAGAAAAATTTAGATGGATGATGGAAAATGATTGAGGAAAAATGGAGGAAAAGATGAATAAAATTGAGAGATGGATGCAAGAAACATGAAATTATAAATGAAAAGATGATAGATTTATTATGATGATTAGTTATGCTAAGTTAGGGAGAGTAACCTTTATTTGATATAGTAGTGGATGTTATGCATTAAGATATAGAAGACCAAGGTGATATATCTAATGTTTGTGTGAATAATTAATCTATTCACTATACTTAAGTGTACATAAGTTGATAAGATTAGACAACATCTTGTCTAACTAAATGTGCAACCTTTTAGACCTCTAGAGGTTACCAACTTATTTGGTAAACCTCATACACATACCTTTTGAGGTTAGAAGTCTTTTCATCTCACCTCAAAGGTCACTCAACACTTGGCACAAAAGGTTGATGACTTGGTCATAGAGGTTGTTGGTTTGCACACTCCAAGCATTCCTAAGGTTGACACTTGTAGGACACTTGTCTACTCATTTGTGCCATATTATGGGGCATTTGTCAATCAACCTCATAGGTGGACTGCCTCTTCCTTACCTATATATGCAAGACTTTGTACTCATTATCATTTGGGTCATCTAAATACAATAGTTGCATTGTTAATTGTACTAGTTCATCATCTCCTAGATCTTCCTAATTCTAATATGATATTAGAATAGGAGGAAGTAGTTTCAAGCCATAATTGAATAAATTTGTTGTATTTTGTTAATTTGACTACTGTGTGTCACTAATGTGTCATTAATTTGCAGAGTTTTCCACATTCACCATTCCTTTGAACGGAGGCTGACAATCTTTGTATTGCAATCATGAAAAGGCATTGCAACCTAGAATTGACGAATTGCAGAAAGAACTGCCCGCACACAGTCTTCCCCACCCCCACGCGACCCTCGTCTCTAATTTTTTTGTGATTGAAGACGTAGGAGGAGGTGGTTTCTAGAGAGCTCACATGATTCAAATTTGGCAATTCACAGTGGGCATGATTTGTGTGGCAATACTCACATTGTGGGGCGTGATTAACATCCAGATTGGCACGATTTCTTTCGTAATTGACATCCACGCAGGCATTCCCACGTAGTGTTTCACTCCAAGGAGCACAAATCATTTCACATCTATGAGTGCTTGGGGGTGAGTTTGCCACGTGAAACACTGTCTGCCACGCGGGATTGAGGAGTCGTTTGCCGCTCACACAGCAAATCTCGAGACCAACATAGCGAGGATGACCCATGGTTTACCTACCCTCACGAGAATTCCTCCAGGAGGTGCGAATTCAAAATGCTGAGGCGATTGGCAGCCAACTCGCGGGCAGCAAATTGTGAGGACTTTTTGCAAAGTTTTTCTTACGCTCAATGCCTACGCGACCTACCTTTGCATCGCCCCCAAATCTATTTGGCACTGAACCCTCCACTCATGTGCATCGTCCAATCTATTTCGCTGCTCCAACATTCTGACCTGCACCTTCACTTTCACGGTTTGACAAGCTGGTTCTATCACCTGTTCCTCATAAACCATCATGTTTCCTCAACAATTGTTGCATGACTTCTGTGCTTCTTCAATTGGTTTGACGTTTCAAATCTTAAGCATTTCATTTGGTGTAATTTGCAACAAGAGGCGGCCTGACCATTGGCGAATTCGAGGGATCATATTCCATGCACGAATAAAGTTAGTTCAGATTTATTGTAGGTTATTCATTGGAGATTTATGGAAGGAAGTCGATTACCCTCTATCAGTGTTGCAGGCTATGCTTGCACCACCCCACCTGTTTTCTCCACTCAAACGACTTTTGACTTATTCAAGTGCTTTTTAGAATGTCATTAATAAGCCGAAGGTTTTGTTGAAGAACATCGTGGGTATCTTGGAGCTAAAGAAACTGCTTTATTTTCTTTTCTTTGACCAAGTCAACAAAGTCCTTTTTCTTTGGTTAAAATCAATAATGTTAGCATTTATTGTTAGTTTTTATTTATTATTATTATTTTTTCCTTTGCTTAAACAACAAAGTTCGTAAGGGAGGGGTTGCTTTTGTTTTGCGTCAAAGTGGTCATTTTTTATTTATTTTTTCCATAGTTAAAAATTTGGTAAAAAATAGTGATTTTTTTGTTTTGCAATGAATGTGGCAAAAAAGTGTTGTTTATAGGGGGAGGTGCAAGTTTTTGTCTTAGTTAAAAATTTGTAAAAGAGGAGTCAATTTTCTCTATTGCAATGAATTTGGCAAAAGACGGGATCATCATAATGGGGTTTTAATTTTAATTTTTTTGTCTTTTATTGAGGTTTGCAAGACATAACTTAATATATTTCTTCTTAATCCGCCTCATGACAAAAAAATTGTAGGAACTCATAATAGGAAATATGGTTGTAAATGCACTCATATAAAATGCGACAAAACTGAATGTGTGAAGGGAATTTGGAAAAAATTTGTACGTACATTGAATTATAAAGTGTAATGGTGGGATAAATCATCACAACATGGATCCTTGTAATTCTCACCTCATGTGAGTGTACCTTGGAGTGTACCCTTTCTCAGTCTGTTATACATCTCTATATTCCTTGCACACTCTCAATCTCAGTTAGGCTACTTATATTTTATTAGCAGTAAGGGGGGACTATAACATGTTATGCTAATGCTTCTTTCAATGAAGCAGTGGAAGAATCTTCTTTTTGGAAGGCCTCAAGAACCTTCTATCTTCATCTCTCTAATGGGGGATTATTTCAGTGGATCACATTTTGAGATTCTAGTACTCCTCATCATCATATTATCTATATTATCAACTTCATAGAGTTTGATGAACTTTATGTACATTGATTGAGTAGTGTTCATATGTTCACTCATGCAGTGTTTTGTATCTCACATCTTTATCTACATTTCTTGGAGATTCATTGATTCCAGTAGACACTAGTTCATCATCAAAAAAGTTTACAACTTCTACATGCTTAAAGAGTTCTCCATCATCATGTTCCTATCATCAAAAGAAAAAAATTCATAAGGTCTTCAATCCTTCTAATTCTCTTTTTTGGAGAGGATTTTTGTTCCCGCTAGGTTTTCTCATTTTTATCCATTTGTGAATACATTGTACATGGGTACCTAACATGGCCTCTAGCCGAGACCCATTTTTATCTATTCGTACTTTTGTGATCTCCCCATGTATCACTTGAGGGGGAGGGGGGGTTAGTGTGAATAATTACTCTATTCACTATACTTAAATGTACTTACGTTGATGAGGTTAGACAACATCTTTTCTAACTAAATGTGCAACATTGTAGACCTCTAGAGGTTACGAAATTATTTGTTAAACCTCATGCATATACATTTTGAGGTTTGAATTCTTTCCATCACACCTCAAAGTTCACTCAACACTTGGCACACAAGATTTATGACTTGGTCATAGAGGTTGTTTGTTTTCACACTCCAAGTGTTCCTAAGGTTGACACCTATAAGACACTTGTCTACTCATGTGTGTGACATTATGGGGAACGTTTTGTAGAAGTTGAAAAACCAACTTCACAGTCCCCAAGAACACCTGCAAGCAATCACCGATCACATGCACAGATATTTAGAACAAGAAATGAAAAAAAAATTGTAAACTCTCAGAGCAAACATGTGCAAGCAAAAATTAGAATTATTGATTATTGAATGTAATTGTTTTACAAATATTACAAAAGCCTTCAAAAAGGAAATGATGCAATAAAGCAGGAAAAGACAACCCTAATCTTATCTTGACCAAAAAGACAGCTCAATAAGATAAGATAAGAATTAAATAATAATTATCCTAGGAAATAAATAATTACCTAAGTAAACTTATCCTAAAGTGTAATTAAATAATTAATTACACCAACACCCCCCGATAAGTGCAACTTAGGGAGAAGCAAATTATTATGCAAAGATGAGTCCCAACAACAAGGCCTAATCAGGTACTCATTTACAAATGCAATGCAAACTAAATCAAACGGGGTAAAGGAGAAAACCACATGGGAACAAAACTCCTCCCCAAAATTGAATGCAATAAACTAACTAAGTGATGAAAGATGAAGGAATCCATAAGACCCCCCAAGGATACCATCCATCACAAAGATACATAAATGAATTCCCCCATAAGAGAGGAAGAAAGAGACCAAAGATCCCCCCCAGAATGAAGTAACTCCAAAAGAAGTGAAGAAACTACATCTCCTGAAAGAAGTGAGAGGGAAGCGGTCGATTGAAAGAAATCTCTGAAGGTGGAATAGGTGTAGCCCAAGATGTCTCCATAGAAGCAGGTGTGACCTCAAAAAATGAAGAAGCCGAAGTAGGTGAAGACTCAAGAGAAACCTCCAAAGATGTATGATCAACTAGATCCTGTTGCACTGAAAGAGAAGAAGCAACAGGAGGTGGAGGAGATGGAATGGAAGGCTCGAGAACAGGATCTGAAGTGAGAACACCAATGTTCAAGAAGCCAAATCTCTCCTATGAATGATGATGCACACTCGAAGTGTGAGGAACAACTGTAGGAATAGAAGCACCACCAGTAGCAAAATTAGTGAAAGAATACAACCGAGATGAGTGATCCACTATCCCAGTAGCAATAACTGCTCTACTCTCCAAGTCTCTGATGATAACCGAATCAGGTGTGAACTCCACAGATCTCCCATTGCCCCCATGTGTTATCTGATAGATGGAAAGAAGGTTATTTTTCAAGTGAGGGACACACAAGACATCCTGAAAGGAGTGATCCCCAAAATTAATAGACCCCTTCCCTATAACACTCATGTAACTGTTGTTTCCCATCAAAATGGGAGACATAGTGCAAGGCTCAAAGGAAGTGAACATAGACTGCGAAGATGCCATATGATGAGATGCTCCTGAATCTAGAAGCCATCTCCCTGATCCAATACTTGAAGAAGCACAAAGAGCATATCTCTTCATATCTGATGAAGTATGTAAACCAGTTGTGCCTGTGTTATGCTGCTCTGAAGAAGAAGAATGAGGAGAATAAGATGATGCAGACATCCTAGAAGGAAAATCAATTTGATGTTTTTGAAGAAGATTTTTTAGCTCATCAATGTCCTTCTTGTAACAATTATGTTCTGCATGTCCTTCCCTCTTGCAATATGCACATGTAGACTTCTCCTTCCTAAATGATTTCCCCTTAGAAGAGGAGGATGAATCTGAGGACTCCTTTTGCTGCTCATGAGGTTTGGAATCCTTTTGTTTCTGTTTCTTTCCTTTGCCTATAGAAGCCTTCTGATCTTTGGGCTCCTGTGATGCAATAAGTTCCTGTGAAGAGGAAGAAGGTTTCACGATGCCCATGCTAGCTAACTTAGCTTGCTCTCAAGTGAGAGATGAAGAAAAGTCATCAAGAGATGGCATAGTGAATCTCGTACCAAGTGCATCCATAGTGGCATAAAAGGTAGATACAAAAACTGAATAATCTGGTCCAAGCTTAGAGAGAATGGACAATATCAACTGAGAGTCTTCTTTCTAAACACCACACTGTGACAACTGTAATCTAAGAGACTTGAGTTTGGTGAAAAACTCCTAGATGCTATCAAAATCCATAGGATTTAAGCCAATAAGCTCATTCTCTAACTAAAACCCTCTCATAGTATCCTGCTTCCCAAACAAAGACTCCAAAGTATCCCATATCTCATTTGGTGTAGTGCAAGACTCAATGTGAAAAATAAGGTCAGATGAAAGAGAAAGACATAATGTACCATAAGCTTCATCACACCTATTAAACCACTTTCTCTTTTCAATAGCACCTGTAGGTTCAATTTTTGTACCCATGGTTACCCTATACAACCCTTTGTGTTTCAAATGAATCTCCATTTGTTTTCTCCAACAAAAATAGTTGAATGAAGTAAGGGGTGCAATATTAGGTAAATCCATGATAGAAACAACAGTATATACTCTCAAATGAAAAAAATAATGCTTGCGGATCTTAAGAAAAACTCCTGATTTGCACGCTTCTCAAGAAATACCCCAAAACATAAAGGCTGAGTTTTGATAAAAAAATAAGATACTTGGAGAGAATTCTACAAAAATCAGGTCTGGGATCTAAGAAGAGGTCGAAATCAAATTTTTGACGCCTTTTTTTTTTCAAAAAATTGATAAACGAGGAAAAAGATATGCCCTCCGGAGTGAAAACAGCAACTTCGGCTTTGACAGGTGAAAAAAACACCAAAACGGAAAAATAAAAAAATAAAACCTTGACAATCAGATCGACACCAGAATCAGCTTTCCAACGGCTATTTTCATTCAAAAAACGGAGAAAAAGTGCCCAAGATATACCCGATTTCGTAAAAGTGCTCCAATATGCTCAATATGTCCTCCAAAGCCCTCAAGGGCTAAAAAAAAAGGGTCGCTGGTCGCATGTAGGACCAAGGGACTGGTAGTCTGGCTCTTGGGCCAGAGCCCCTGGTCACCCACGTGACCAGGGTAGGAGTTGCGGACCGGTCGGGGGCGAGCTTGGGGCTCCTAGTTGTCGATGCGACCGCCGATGATAGTCAAGGAGCCCGCAGGGGCTGAGCCTGGGTCAGTGGCACGACAGATGAGGGAGCTCGGTGTAGCACGGTGGAGCTCGGCAGAAGGGTAGCGGGGGCCAGAGGCGGCGGAGTGGCAGTGGAGGAAAGCGGTGGCCACCAGTTGGCTGGTGGCCGCTCGGTGGAGGAGCGGTGGCGGGAGGCTTTATAACTGGCCACACAGATTTCTACTACATTTTTTTATTTTTATTTTTATTTTTTGCACGTTTTTCAAAAAATTGCCTCAATCTGTGTGCCCTGGGGCACCTTTTTTTCAACTTTCGCCTAAATTGATGAAACGAAAGGTGTTTCTAGGGTTTTTGGATGCTCTGATCACGATGGCGATGTCCGTTTGAGCCCAAAGTGCTCCAAAAATTTGGCTACCCCCAGATCCACAAAAAAAAATCTAACTTGAAACCCTTGCACGAAAAGGACATTGTGAGAGAATATCTTCAAATCACGAACAGGCAGCGACAGATCTGGAGCTCTGATACCATGTAGAAGTTGAAAAACCAACTTCACAGTCCCCAAGAACAGCTGCAAGCAATCACCTATCACATGCACAGATATTCAGATCAAGAAATGAAAAAAGTTATGTAAACTCTCAGAGCAAACTTGTGCAAGCAAAAATCAGAATTATTGATTATTGAATTTAATTGTTTTACAAATATTACAAAAGCCTTCAAAAAGGAAATGATGCAATAAAGCGGGAAAATACAACCCTAATCTTATCTTGAGCAAAAATACAACTCAATAAGATAAGATAAGAATTAAATAATAATTAGCCTAGGAAATAAATAATTACCCAAGTAAACTTATCCTAAAGTGTAATTAAATAATTAATTACACCAACACTTTTCCTCTTCATTACCTGTATATACAAGCCTTTATACTCATTATCATTTGGGTCATTTGAATACAATAGTTGCATTGTTCATTGTGCGTGTTCTTCATCTCTTGGGTCTTCCTAATTCTAATATCTAATGCATAGACTAACACAAAAAGTAAAAGTCACTTGCAAGCATATGTCACTGGACACCATGATATTGAAGACCATGATTTTTTTGTTGCACAATATACTATAAGAACTATGAGAAATCTAGATTAATAAAAAATACATGTGGGTAAGAAATAGAGGATGCATAACAATGCAAAGAAAAACATTATCTTACCCCTTGTTAAGATGAAAACTAATTGATTGATTGAGGACGATGATGATGATGACGATAAAGACAACGATGATGATAACAACGACAATAATGATGATGATGATGATGATGATATGGGAATGAAACATTTCAAAATAACATGAGGATTGTGTTGTTAATTATAAGAACAACAAAAGGATTGCTAAGGACATTTCTCAATAATGATAATAGTACTAAAATATATCAATACTTAAAACAAGGTTGGGATACATCAATAATGAGACAATGCTAATATTACTAAAATACATCAATTGTATGAGATTACATAGAATGATTGCATGGATTAAGATTGTTTCATTTGGATTGACTATTTTTGAGATTGGTTGGATTTGATTGGAGTATTATGGGGATATTAAGATTGGTTAGTATTGGAAGCTTGAAAGCAATGAGTAGAGAGAGCTATGTTTTTGAAGGATAAGGAATTCCTTAGGTAGAGTGTGAGGATAATTAGGTGGGGGATTGGTGAATGCAAAAGTTGGGTCCACTTTTTAGCAAAAAAGCAGAACTCGTTATCCTAAAGATCAAAGTTTGTAATAATTGGAATAAAAATTTGAAGTACATACATATAAAATATTAACATGGTGTAAAATTACGAAATACTATTTGTCATGTTTTTAAATATATAATTTATTAAAATAACTAGATGATACAAATTTGTTTTGCATAGGATGTATAAAAATGGCTTTTTTGAAATTCAATTTTTTAGGCCAAAACATGTGTGTTTACAACTACCATAATACGAGCTAAATGAGAGTATTTTTACAATATATTTTGTTGAAAGATGAGTATTGTGGGGAATTTTGGTTAGAAATTTTTGGTAATCCTTGGAAAAAAAAAATCTTATTAATTTTTTATTTCCCCTAATTTACAGTTTTGAAAACCCCTCATGTATGGCTAACATAATTTGAGAAAAAATAATCATAACATTATTTTTTAATCATGTAGAAAATGGTTTCTATATTTATTAGAGATGATTTTGCTTGAAAAAAGTATCAAAATCAAATGTTATTAAAAAATAAAAAGATATGTCATTTCAAGTTTATCAGTCCTTTTCTTAAAACCAAATTAATAAATAAAAAATTACATAAAATAGACATTGTCCTCTATAATGATTTATAATTTGACCCAATTTTTTTAGAAAAACATGTCAACCTAAACATAAGGAAATAGGGTGGTGGCCACCTTTTAGGAGAAGGACAACTTAGGGTACCCTATTTTTCTCTTAGTTCATTCAAGGAAACCCTAGAGATCTCAATCTAGGGATGGAATTAGGGAAAGACATCTGCTATAAGGTCTCCTAGGGTGTAATTAAAGATAAAAAGGGGGGTTCACCACTAAGCAAAGGCTTAGAAAGACAAGAAATGAAAGTAACATGCAAAACCTAACTGTATGACCTAGATAATGAAATCAAATCATAATAGAAAACTGGACATAAATAGAGGTGAGCTTGGAATAATGAAGTAGCCAAAACAAGCTCTAAAACCCCAAAAAAAAAATTGTTTGAAGCTCATTGGGACTTATATTCTAGACTAGGCGATTTAGTCCCAAACTAGGGTTTCTAGGTAGGAATTGGAATCTCTTAGTGACTAGTCTAGATCTTCTAAAAACTAGAAAAATTATTGTACTAGGACTCATACGCCCAAGGTGGTGATTTAGTCCCAATATTAGGGTTTGGCTAAAACTTTGTCATCCTCTACTGATCTATTGTAGCTTCTCTCTTGCAAGATCTCCAAGTCTGAACGCTTAAATTCTGGCCTCCAGGTGACTTTTTGTGAAGATGAAAACCTTGTGACAACTTTGAGAACTTTCTTCAATCTTGTAACTTTGTCTTCAAAGGATCATCAAGCTCTAAAACACCTAGATCCGAATTCACACTTGAAGAGGGAGAAAAATGTTGTTTTTTTAGTGGATAGGGGTTTTCCTTGGTCAAACCCTATTTTGGTAATCAAAACTTGATGAGGAATGAAACATTAAACATAAGATGAAACAATAGAACCTTGTTTGGAACCTTGTAGATCTACAAACAAGCATGAAGTGGCCTTAATGGATGTAGATATTGATCATGATTTCTGATGAAAGACAATGCCTTTGAATACTTGAATTTATCTTGAACAATACATCACAACATTAACTCAAAACCACATGCATGATGCATCAAGCCTTTGGCATTATAATCGATCTTGATTGTTGTAACAAATGATGAAGAAATATTCTCTAGAATGCCTTAGAAATTCTCTTGTGAAGTCTTAGGATGCTTAACTCTTGATTTCTAGGTGAAATAATGATTTGAAACCTTGTTTATATAGGAACTTTATCTAATTTACCATTTACTAGATCCCAAATTTTGGCATTCATAAAATTTGAATTGAAAACCCTAATTTCTGACTTGAAACCCTAAAAATGGGCCAAATGGGACTCATACGCCCAAGGTGGCATATGGGTCCCACCATGGCTTTTCAAACTGAGGGAATGTCGGGAGGTTAGAAAATTAAATGTATTTATTTATCTTGTTGGGATTTTGGTTGAAATAAACCTTGAGATTCATAGTAAAGGGTCCTAAGGGTCTATTAATGATGATGAGAAGGTCATAAATGTAAGAGGTTCCAAAACTTAGTGTGAAGATGTAAACAAATACACTTTACAACAATAAATTAAAAAAAAATTAGGTGTATTTAGCTAAAAAAAGGCCCAAACTTAATGTAAGTGTGTAAAACATATTACAACACAGAATCAAGGAAGCATTAGGTTCATTTTGATATTAATTATTCTCAAATTAAGTGTGAAAAAGGGATACTTTTTTCCACACTACATTTAGCCCCCACTTTAGTGAGAGGAGGAAATTGCTTCAAACTTACACTAAAGTAGACATTTAAGAGGGGTCCAAGTGTACCATTGTGGATGGTCTAGGATAACAAAGATCAAAAGAGGTGGCCAAACCCCTAGGATCCAAGATCCTATGTAAAAGCAACATAAGCACAAAGGGACACACTCAAGGTGTATGATATGCAACATCAAGATACACAAACATACAATGGAAATGACTATCATAAAGAAAAGAAAAAGTAAGAAAAGGGGCGGATTAAGCCTTGACCATTTGTCCAACATGATGTGGATCAGATCTAAGTTGTTTGTCCAAAAATGCATGCTCACTTTGAGGCAATGGAACTTTAGGTTTTCCACTAGATGAGCATCCAAAAAGGGTGTCTTAGTGAGAAAGTCATGCCTCTGTATTGGCTTCTCACCATACAATTAGAAATGCATGCCCACATTTAGGCTTCTCATCATACTAACCATACCAAAGCTATCCCTCTGATAAATTCAATAGGGAACCACAAAAAATAAAAAAAAGGTTCATGAGGCAAGCAAAACTTCGTATGCTTAACACCCATGAACAAATAGGATGGCTCCATGGGCAAGAAAAGTGTGATGTACAAGGTGGCCATATAATAGTTATTTTAAACTAGTGTAAGGTGCATTCAAAGGTTTTTTTCTTAGTTCATGTAAGGTCTATTCTTAGGGAACATCATGCCTAATGTCTCCAAGAGATGACAAGCCAAAGAAATATCATGCCTTCATAATAGATCAAACCCAATGATACCACCAAGAAAAGGACGCATCGCAAGAATAAAGAAAATCACATAGTGAAACATGAGTGTCGATGCATGCCTCCACTTTAAAGTAGTTACTAACACCATTGGTATGAGCAATTGATTTAAAGTAGCCAATGAAGATGGCATGAGAGCTTATTCGGAAAGCCCTATTCCAAGTCATATGTTTTTGAATGAAGTTACGTCATGAAAAGGGGTTGCCCCCAAAATGTAATGCTAGACACATACAAAAAGTACGTCACATGTGAGCCAACTTAAGGCATGTCGTCCATATCCCAAGCTTGCTCTTATATATGCATGGAAGTGGTCAACTAGCCAAAAGAGATAATGACAAGCGCCATCTGAGGACAAGGCTACCTAACCCCCTTGCCCCCACTTAGTGTAGGACAAGGATGAGCTAAGATGATTGATGAGGGTATGTGTAGGATCATGGTGGTTCAAAAAGTGGTAATGAGGAAAAAAACACGTCTTTCATCAACGAAAAACATGAAAATACTTGTTGACTTTTTTTAGGCTCGGGTGTCAGTACACACCACCATAGCAAACACCAAACCTATTTTACAAATCAGATATCTATTTGATTTGTAAAAAGCATATATATAAAAACTCTGTCGTTGTTTTAAAGTTATTTCACAGTCAACAACCTGCGAGCGCACAGTGAATTGATTCTTCGTGTAACGGATATCCGATTTGGCCAAAATCCGATTTGAAAAGGTAAGTTTTTTTTTTTTATTTGATTTGATTCAATTTTGAATTAGATTTGAATAATTTCAAATAGTTTTTTGTGGATTTTTTTAAAAATAGGGTTTTGATTGAATTTTTATGAAAATTTGAGTTTAGAATGGATTTTGATAAAAAATGAATGTTTTTTGTGGATTTTTTTTCAAAATAGGGTTTTGATTGAATTTTTATGAAAAAATTAATTTAGAATGGATTTTGATAAAAACATGAATGTTTTTTGTGGATTTTTTTTCAAAATAGGGTTTTTGATTGAATTTTTATGAAACAATTGAGTTTAGAATGGATTTTGATAAAAAAATGAATATTTTTTATGGATTTTGATTTAAAAATAGTGTTGCTTATGTATTTTTATTAAAAATTAGAGAATTTTATAGATTTTTATTAAAAAGTAGGGTATTTTTATAATATTTTCATTTATTGTCTAATTTTAATTAGATTAATTATTTTTTAATTTTAATCAGGCATTATGGCTGCTGAGAATGAGAATGCACAAATTCCACCATTTGAGAATGAAAATCCACCAGCTGAGAATCAAAATGCAGAAATGCCAAATGCTCGGCCACCTCCGCAACCATCAATTGAAGACTTAATTCATGAAAAATTGGAGCAATTGAGGGGCATTTGTGATGTTTATAAGAAAATCCCTCGATTATCTTGTATGTCAACCACATTGATAGGAATAATTACAAATGTAGAAACCCTCTCCACCAAACATAATGCCTTTCATTCATGGTGAGAAACCATGAGGGAATATTATGCATGTGGATTGTCTTATGATGATGTGAAAGATCTCCAAATAACAAAATCCCAAATAGCCTCTTTATTTATAAACCCTAGCACTGGTTTGCTAGTTAATGTTAACAAACCAAAACTTTCTATAAAATGGTACATGCATAGGGGCATAGTAGATAACTTTTGGGATCGTTGGTGTATGGTTTTTGATAAACCACCCAACAATAATCTTGATGTACCTTTTTACTTTATTAAAAAATTATATGTTGAGTTTTTGTTAGGGCATCATGTTGATTACTTTGACATTAAACCCTTCCAGGGCGTTGGTGGAGGTATGCCCCAGGATAGGCCAGGGGCAGCTAGAGTAGTCAAGAAGCCACATGTTCCCTGCCTCCCCTTCCTCCGCCACCTCCATTACAACATCTAGATATTACGGAGGATGCAGCCACACAAACCATCCAGGCCATTCACTCTTTGAGTGGTCTTTTGGTTTCCCATGCTTCTTCAATAGCTCAACCACAGTCTGGTGATCTTGGCAATGGATCCAGTGCTGCTGCATCATCCTCCTCGGGTCCACATATTTGTGTGCCACATATTTGCAATACGTGCCAGCAAATATGCTTGGGTCCTATTGTACAACCCCTTGAGCAGCCATTAGACACTTTTGATTATGACATCCAAGATGTGGAGATTATAGCAGATCACACGCAGGGGAGTGGAGCACACCCTACAGAGTCCTCTCCTGCTAGAGAGGTGGACATTGGAGTAGTTACACAAGTAACATTTAAGGTGTAAATTCATAACTTGCATTTTTTTGTAAATGAATATTAATAAGAGATAGTATCAAGTACTAATATTATTTATATCATGGTCTATTTAACAGTTAATGTCTAAGGAGGAGCTCACATGAGTGACTGATAACACCCTTAAAGCCATTTCATTTGGCCTCGAGACACACACAATATGTATTTTCGCACTCACTCATTTACATTTTTTTACTGTATACTTGCTTGTCATTTGAATTGTCATTAATGAAATTATATATTAACTTATATGTTTATCTTATTCTCTGCTTGTAGGAAACACCTAGTACGAGCGAGGTGTGACACTCTCCAGACTATGGAGGCACAATGTTAGATAAGGGAAAGGTAATTGAACTCAAATTTGATTGAATTAAGATTTATAAGATCTTTTATTGATTATGCATACATTGACATAGATTTGTAGTTTTATATGTACTTGTCATTTTTATATACAGGTGGTTGTGAGCTATACATCATTGTTGATAAGTGCCACAACATCTGAAGGAGTAGGTATTTGAACACCTGAAGGAGGAGGTGTTGAAACACCTCAAGGAGGAGGTGTTGAAACACCTAAAGGAGATACAGAAAAAGATCAGCCTAAAGAGGTATGTGTTTATTTTATTTTGTGCTTGGTAAATATGCTCTTATTACCGACAATTATATGCTAACTTGGATCAATTTCATGTTTTTGTTCACATATATAGATTGATGTTACAAAAGTTGGTTCGGTTAGGTCTTTGAGAGGGGTATATTCTAGGACTCCTAACCCTTGAAGAGACGTATATTTCAGGTAATCAAGATTTCAATTTTAGAGTTCAATTATAATTCAATGTGTATTGATTTTTATGTTAATTATTCAATTTTAAATTATATAGTATAACTAATCTCAATTGTGGTTTGACTTTTTCTTGTGCAGCTACCTTCAGAGCCAAGAGAGTGCTTCAAAGAGGCCCATTTTTATGATCCACCAGTAGTTTAGGATGAGATAGACATTTTGGCATGTAAATTTTGAATAGATACCGAGATGGCATATGCCACATATTGTAAAACTTTGTTTGAGTTGGCGTTGATGCCATTTTGTATATGGACATACACTTGATTATTGGATAATTTGATATATATAGAAGTTGACAATCAAAATTAATTTCCTCCTCATGTGCATGATTAAACTCTTTGAAAATTTAATCAAGTGAGCAATGGTTAAATATCAATGTACAATAGCATAAAAAGAATGGTTAAATATTATGTAGTTTATATTCATATTGTTGATTACATTGCATTGCACATCTTTCAAACTCAAAGAATTACTTCACATTGCATAAGTAACAACTAGATGCCGATAGATGAAAAAATTTCAATAACAATATCTAGTTCTTACAAAGTCAACCTAAGTAGTTATTCAATTACTTCACATTACATAACTAATAACTAGGAGTAGCTATCAATTGCATTAGCTTGTCATGGAATTCTATGAGACCACATTTCTTTGAGGAAACTTGGCACAAAACTCACAAAAAATGAAAAGAAAGCACTCAAACAAACTTTAAAGGGGTCTTAGGCCTACTGCCCCCTCATTCCACACACTGTGTAGCCATTTACTTATAGTGTAGGGGCCGAACAATGAAGAAAACATGTAAAAATAATATATATATAGATGTGCAACCTAGAAGCATGAATTACGATTAGAATATCACATAACATCATATAAACAAAAAAACCACTATAAACTTGAATGTCATTTAAAACATGCATGATAAATATTCATCATTGAAACTTGAATTTTGGTAGCTTGATATACAAAGTCTATTGATGCTAGGGTTCAATTTGTATGATATTGAAAAAATAAGACAACTGAGTAGAGTTATCAACATTCTTCAAAAATCATAAGAATTCTTTTAGTACACTCAAGAGTTATCAGATGTCTTCTTGCAGTCTCAAAAGTTATTTTGTATAATTGTTACATTGGTCTTGAGAGTAGTAGCTTAATATAGGTCCACAATACAAAACCTGGTTTACCTGTGCAGTGTAACACTGGCATAGGAAGATTTTTCTTTGAAAGGAAAAATGAAAGCTCAGCCTCTTGGAATGAAAATTCTTGTTTGAAAAACAAATGAATAAGAATGAGGTAGTTAAGGTGTTTGAAGTGATTTATAGGTCACTTTTAGGGTCACTTTTAGGGTAGTTAAGGTGTTTGAAGTGATTTAGAGGCTCCTTTTAGAGAAGAGAGATATTGAAGAGTACATCAAGTCAGTGAGAACCAAAGTGTAATGTGTTTTAGTTTGTGGTACTCCTTTGTTTCTTTGTAGATGTGTGATAAATTCTTAGTTGAATGATGTTGAACAATTTAAAAAATAAAAAGTTGTGTCACGGTCTGCATTCAATCCAACAAGAAAAAATGAAAGCTCATCCTCTTGGAATGAAAATGCTTGTTTGCAAAACAAATGAATAAGAATGAGGTAGTTAAGGTGTTTAAAGTTATTTAGACGTCACTTTTAGGGTGAAAGGCTTAAAACTCCATTTTCAATGCACAAAAAAGAATGAAATTACTTCAAACCAAGTTTTTGAAGAAGTTAACTATGTTGCCCACTAGTTTCCCTTAAGAGTGCAAAGTGCTAAAAGGAAAAAATCTTTGAAGGGCTATTTATTGGAGACTGTGATGCTTACAGACTCTCTTTCCAAGGCTATGGGATCATGTTGGGACCATCCACAAAAACCTCTCTCAGTTTTTGCTATCTTGGAGGCGTTTTCCTATGGTGATGACTTTTCAATAAAGGGAAAAGTTGCTAAATGCAAGCAGTATAAAGTTGCAAAGTGGTGCAACTTTCATTTTGCAACTTGTACAACCAAATGGACTGTTACAACACATCTGGATGGGTATGTTTACGCTAGGGATGGTCCTTTCTTGCACCCAAATAAGCCGAATCAATATTTGAAGGTCTATTTCTTGGAGACCATGATGCTTACAGACTCTCTGTCCGAGGCTATGGGATCATATTGGGACCTTCTACAAAAACCTCTCTCGTTTTTTTCTATCTCAAAGGCGTTTTCCTATGGTGATGACTTTTCAGTGGAGGGAAAAGTTGCTACATGCAAGCAGTGTAAAGTTGCAAAGTGGTGCAACTTTCATTCCGCTACTCATACGACCAAACAGACTGTTCCAACATGTCTGGATGGGTACATTTATGCTAGGGATGGTCCTCTTTTGCAATGAAATACACTGAATCACTCTGAGCTACATTGGACTAAGTGAAATTAGGTGAAAATTTGATGCAGACACAAGGGCACAATCACAAACTCTTTGCAACCTACCTATTTGAGGCACCTAACAATATTATTCTAACCTCTTTGGATAGTCCAAAACTCCCTTAAAAATTGACAAGCAACTAAATACACATTTCCCTCTTTAACCCCATTAAACCCTTGTAATAGTGAGAAACTAGTTTTTGTCCAATTACTCCACAATTTTCCAAAACACTAGATGGACACATGACTGATTCAAACACCCATATCCAAGTTACACAGCATATATGAGAAAAAAAATAGACTCCTTAGGACAAGCGTTGACTTCTTATACATTCACCCTTGAACAAGCTACTCAATTAGCCAAAAAATGCAAAGCAACATACCTTCAAACACCACAAAGACCCCTGAAACCTTGGGGCAGAAAATAAATTGCCAAGAAAATGAAGATTTTGTAATTGGATTCTATTTGTATAGGTTAGTTATCATCATAGTATCTACACTACAAAAATAGGAACAACTACTAACAAATATCATCAAATGATAAGTAGTCTACCCGTGCAATATAACTATCGAGTAGTGAAATGTTATAGAGGCTATGCGTGAGGGCTTCATGTTCTCATGAAATAATACAACACATGTGAGAAGGGTTTAACATGTAGCATGGACCTTGAATGTTGGGTGCCAATGGATTTATTCAGAGGCTTAGCGACTAAGGATAGTGAATGAATGCATAAATAATATTTTAAAAAATCCATACATTTATCTATCCCTAATTGTGAACCTTCAAACAAAAATACATTTTAGAACTCAAGTAAAGCAATAAAAATTTCCAATGTGCCTTCCATAGGAAGCAAGAGGAATACTTCACTCAATCATGCTATATTTTTCGTGAAGCTAAGCTCGCTAATAAAAATTTTAGTTTATATCA
The DNA here is from genome assembly GCA_007258455.2 of Sequoia sempervirens. NCBI lineage: Eukaryota > Viridiplantae > Streptophyta > Pinopsida > Cupressales > Cupressaceae > Sequoia > Sequoia sempervirens. The sequence goes on from VDFB02367405.1 coordinate 26,928, forward strand.
ACCACTTCTTATTCCCTCTCAAACATGGGAGTCTATATCTATGGTTTTTTCTAGTGGGTTTCCTTCTACTATTAGACAACATGATTATTTCTCTGTACTAGTGTCTTGGTTTTTAAAAATGACCATCTTCATTCCTTTCAAGAAATATCATTGGTACTCTTAACACTAAATGATTATTATTTAGTAATGTACAGTTTGATTTATGTTTGTCTCTTTTGATTATTTCTAATCAAGATTCTTGATTTTTGAGTCAAATTTGGAAGTCACTTTGGGGTCTCAACTTCACTATTATACAACTTTCTATCCACAAATTAATGGCCAAACTATAGTCATCAATTACGCTTTTGTCCATTCTATTAACATATTCTATAGTAAGAATAAACAATGGCATTTTAATCTTTATAGTTTTTCGCACAACTATTATCCATCTTTACATGTCTCTATAAGCCATTCTCCTTAGGAGGTATAGTATTCATATCAACATCTTGCTCCATATGAGACTCTAGTTTCTCCTCCTCCATCTTCATCACATCGATAGAATGAATAGATCCAACTTTCTTATTTTATTCAAACATGTAAAATATTCAGGCAAAAATGTGGGCAACTCTTTAAACTTCTTAGACTAAGTATAAACATCGCATCCCTTCCATCTTCTAAGTTTGGGATAAAGTCCAACTTTATATCGATAAATAAATATTTAAGGATCATTAATGTCATAAGCTTAAACCTATTCAATGTGTATATTGTACCATTACTCAAACAAAAGATGATAATGGTTTGAAAGTAAATCTCCCATTTTAGCCTAAGATAATTAATATTAGTAAGTGGAAGTAGTATGAGCATCTACAACGTTATATTCTAGATTGTTAGCCTCCTTTTCTAAGGAGACATAATTCTTAATGTTTTTGACACACCACAAGAGAGGGACTACCACTATAAACTTAGTTGTTCATAGGGTACACTATCAATGTAAACAAAGTCAATCACCTAATCATTGTTTGAGCAACTCTTTTTTTGGTCTTAAAAAGAAAATAGGAACATTCTCCTCTCAAGAAAGATAAATTGAAAAGGCCTGGTCTTTAAATTAGAAATAATTTTTGATTAGCTATTATAATATATAACTGCTTTGTACATTTCTAAAACTTCCTTCTACATAAAAACTAAAAATTATTAAATACAGCTGTAAAAAATATATACTTTTCTGCCTTAATACTAAACGTAGGGTTTGTATACAGTTATACAGGTGCGAAAAGAGTAGCCTAGAATCGCTTAGATAAAAGATTACAAGGAATTTATTTAAAATCAATTGCAGATGTACAGAGGTGATTTCGAAGGTGGAAGTAGAGCTAACTCAGACAAGGGATTCCATAGTGAATGATGTCCATTTGTGTGGGTGTGTGTTGGTACTTACTCTCTGTCTCTTTGTTTTTCAGTTGGATGATTGGGTGCTCTAAGGATACACAAAAAAATGGGCCATTTTCCCACTGGCGAAGGAAGCCAAGAAGAGGAATTCATGTTATAGTCTTTCCCATTCTCCAAGCCACATAAATTTGAGGCACCTCCCAAATTTAAGCTGATTTCTGGGGTCGTACAGAATGAAGATTATAACTCTGGAGAACTTTTCCGACATCTGGGATGCCATCGCCGCTGCGGGCTTCCAGGACGTCCGTAGAGAGGCGTCTGTGGCCTCCTCTAACAAGAGAAAGTTCTCTCTCGTGTTCGATGATGACGACGACATATACTCTTCCGACGGACTCATGATCATGAACAGTAAAACCACATATGCTTCCCCTACCTCCTCTGCCTCGTATTGCTCCCCAGAAGGGAAGCGTGGTTCTGGCACTATTTCATTTGCACCAAATGTTTTCATTACCCATAATAACCTAAAAATAGTAAATCGCAGTCATTACAGTAGCTGAAAAAACCCTGCGGTAGCGATTTATTTTTTAAATAAATTTATTTGCAGAGAGTAAGTTACTCAGAAACAAAAATAAAAGAGCGATTTATTTTTTAAATAAATTTATTTGCAGAGAGTAAGTTACTCAGAAACAAAAATAAAAGAGCGCTAGAGAAAATCCTCTGTTTCCCGCGTCCAATAGAGGTAGGCCTGCTTTGGAATTGAGTTTTTGCTTTTTTCGAAATGGCAGTAGGAGAAACAGTGGACATATCTGAGGCGGAGGAGTGGCAGTGGGGGAGTGCATTGGAGGAGCAACTGTGGGGGTTGGGTGTGAATAAGGCGATTTTGCAAATTGGAGGCGTTATTTTGGCAGGAACTGGAATTCACACGGTCCGTTCCCATCGTTGTTGTGCACTCCAAGGCTCTTTCATTCACCCAGGCAGGGGAAGGCTCTTTGGTGTCACAGGGAGGACAGAAATTTCGCTAATGATAGCTTTCCACATATTTTAAGATATATATGTCAATCAAAAACAAATTGGTATTACTTTTGTTAAGAAAAAATCCCTATATTGCTAGAAATGAACTGTACCCCTTTTTTTAAATTAAAAAATACAAAACCAAATCAAACAACTATTCTACAATTTTAATATAAACAACTTACTACACACAAAACCTTTAGACTCCATAATTCACTTGTTCTCCACAATACAACATGCACCAGCACTCCCTTCTCTTACATTCTCTGTCCAGCATATAATTACATAACAGCTGACGAATAGTCGTTCTTCTCTAAAATAATACTAATTCCATTCACAAATAAATTCAAATTCTTAATAGACAAATAATCAAAAATCTAACTATAACTGTAAACTTGCTATTGCTGGCTTTGTCAAGATTGTGACTGTGCAATGTTTGAGCGTTTGTGCAAGTGCCAACTATTCCAGGAGTGCGAATAATTGGTGAAAACCTTCGACAACTCTTCCCTCTGGTCCTGCCATTACCAATGCTTTCTTGCCTGTAAATATAGTGGCGTAGTAGTATGCACACAACCCTGCGTTTTGGCGGAACAAACCTATATATACAACTTTCCTCATCTCATCATAATACAAAATATATGCGGAATCTCCAATCTTGAAAAGAGCAGACCCCGCTTCCATCTCCGTGACCGTAAGACCAGGAAACCTCAAAGAGTTTACTGTTGGCTTCACAAAATTGACCACGCTACCTTTAATCTCCATTTCGCGTGGACATTCCTACAAATCGTATTGTATGCCGAGCATTCAGTCATAAACATAAATATTTGCAGAATAATGAAAACTCTGAATTTGTAGCAGTTTTTATTACCTTCATAGACTGAATACAAGGTTTAAGAGCTGCTATGGTGTCGCATTCGAGCTCTAGTCTTTCCAATCTTTGCACTTTCTCCAAACTCGGTATACCTGGCACTTTGGAGCCTATTTTCAGTGTCTTCAATGACTTACAGTTTTCCAAACCTTCTATTTTCTGAACTTTTGGGCAGTCACTAATTGTGAATTTTTTCAGCGAAGTCAAGTATGAAAAACTTGGAAGCTCGTTTATCTCCGGACAGTCAGATATTTCCAGTTTCTTGAGGTTTGCCAGACTATTAATACAACTGATGTTCTTCAGCACTTTGCAATTGCATATATCTAGAAGTTTGAGTGACAATGGAAGTGTCTCTATCTCCATCAAATGCCGATTCCACCAAATTTCGAGAGTTTCAAGACTGGGGCAGCAATTATTGGAAACTAACATCCTGGAAACTTGTGTGCTGTCTTCTATGTCTGTTTTCTTATCTATTTTAAGTGAAGAAGAAGCCCCGGCATCAGAAGTCGTTTCACTGACATAATTTACTATTGACATATTTATCAACGAGCATTAGCTTCCGGGAAAATTTAGCAAGCTTGACAACAGAAGACTTTCAATTGTTATCGACTTCAATTTGCCCAGTTCGCCAATGTTTGTTGGTGAACTCTTTAAATTGATACAACCTTGTAGATCCAACACTGTCAGGGACGCCTGGTTCATGATTTGACGAGGCAAATCTTCCAGTTCCTTGCAAAAACTGAGGTTCAAATATTCGAGCTTCCTCATGTGCTCCAGCATATCCAATCTCAATTTAATCTTTTCACAGTACTTTAAATTTAGAGATTTCAGGTGTATCAGCTGCTTGAACGAATCTGGCAACGTCCTCAACTGCTTACAGGACTCCAGATCTATAGTCTGCAAGCTTATTAAGTCGCCAAAACCATCAGGTAATGAAGATAGCATTTCACAACCTGATAAATTTATATATTTCAGTTGTATCAGCTGCTTGAAAGAGTCTGGCAACGCACTCAACTGACAGCAATACTGTAGAGATAAATGCTGCAAACTTAGTAAATTGCCAAAACTACCAGGAAGTGAAGATAGCATTGTACTTCTTGATAAGGCCAAAAACTCCAGTGACTGGAGGCCACAAAATTCTTCTGGCAAACTGCCACCATAAAAGTAACAGTCGATCTTTCTCAAGTACTGAAGACGCCCCACACAGTTTGGAAGCGATTGCAACTTACTCCGACCAAATATAATAAGCTCTCTCAATTGCAATGGAGGCTGTAGGAAACCAATATTATTCAATTCAAATAAAAAAACATGAAGTATTGAAAATTCTATAATTATTCTTCTTCAACAAGAAGAATAGAATTACTTACATCCGCATTGCTCTTCCACAATTCTTCCAACTCATTAGCACCCGAAAGCTCTAAAGTAGTTAAATTTCTCAGTGTAAGCCATGATGGAAGGCTTCTATCAGGAAAATTCTCCCAGCGGAGCCACACAAGATCTTCAGATAATGATGCAAATTCTTCTGTGAACTCATTTCCTCTCACAAAAAGAATTTGTAATTCAATGGACAATCTAGGTAGTTTAGATTGTCTGTTTGAATTTCCCATTAATGGATGCCTGTACTCTTTGAATGCACAAAAAGCATCAGCACATTGAATCCCTCGAATCACCATTCTTTCCTGAATGAACAAACCAGAATACAAATCTTGTCAATCGAATTCTAGTGAAAGCAGAGGCAGAGGCATTCAGAAAGAGTGACAAATTAGTATTTCAGGTTAAACATCACTCTTAAGTTTTGATTTGTTTAATTGAAATGAGGTTTAATTTTAGATGAACCATCTCAGCAAGTCAAAATTTAGAATATGTTGTTTAAATCCGACCCAAACTAATTTGCAACACCTTCATTTATCAATGATTAACGGAAGCTTGTAATATAATATTAACCTTACCAGGGAATGTTGCATTATGTTAAAAGTCTGCTCTGGAGACCATATACGACATGAGGAGTGTCTACTTGCAATCTCTCGTCCCATATCCCTAAGATGATCATGCATCCTTATCTTATCTGCGTAGGAGGGGCTTTGCCCAGGGTAGACTGGGTCTGAGACCAGCTCCACAAGACATTTATTGACGAGTGTTTCTAAGCCATGCGCACCATTCCAACCCGATCCATCCCACACTGCTACGGCCCTGCTTTTATTTTCTCCAATGAGAAAACATGCTACATCCAAGAACATCTCTTTCTCTTCTTCATCGAGCGCATCGTAGCTAACTTGTAGCCTTTGTTTGATGTCGGTAGGCAATATTCTTGATAGCTTTTTTAATTGGGATTTCCAGTTATCTATGGAGTTTCTACCATATAGGTGTCCCCCAAATACCTTCAGCGACAGAGGCAGACCATTGCCTGCCTTCAAGAACTTTTCAACCAGAGATTTAAATCCAGCGGGTGGGGAGGGTTGCAAGAATGCATGCCAGCAGAAGAGTTTCTCAGCGTGTGACCTGGTGAGTCCTGGCATTTTATAAATGCAGGGGAGACCCCATGAAATCAAAACTCCCAATTCCCGTGTTGTGACAATGACCGTACTTTGGGATCCAAGATTGTCTTTATTTGGCAGCAGACTATTGAGCTGTTCGACGTGATTAACGTCATCCAAAACAATGAGCACCCTATGAGAGCTCAAACGATTTGCAAGAACGGCCTTGCCTTCATCTACATGGTCGAATGGCAAATGATCAACACCAAGGTCCCTCAGAAGCTTTTTCTGCTTGTCAGCTAGAGCATGCCTTGATGCTGCATCTCGCACATCGAATAGAAAACTGCATCTCGCGAAGGACGAAAAGTTCCTGTTGAATAGCTCTTTGGCCAGTGTGGTCTTACCACTACCTCCCATTCCCACGATACCCGTAACTTGTATTCTCTCTCTACTTGCAACTAATTGGAAGCCTTCTACAAGATCATCCAATCCCTCCGGATGCTCTGCTACTGGCAGTGATACTTTTCTCATGACTTTGATTGCACAATTCATAATATTCTTCATAACTCTGGCTTCATCCCTGATATTTTAAAGAGAAAATTTTAAATAAAATAGAAAAGAATATTCTTCTTAAATAATGTCGACAAAATAGAATAGAAGTAGAGCCAATAGAAGAGATGACAGACTTAAGTACTATCGAAGAAATTGAAAAAACTGTTAAAGATATGTGGATAAAAACCATATATTTAAGGATTTAAATGTGGGTTTAGGACTTTCTCTCTTTAATGAAAAATGGCATATAAAATAGCTTTCCAAGCGATGTTAAGAATAGGTTTGGAGTAGGTTAGTGAGTAAATATAGAACAGGTGGGTTGAGTCTTTTAAGAAGACTGTCTAAATATATAAATAGTCAGTTTTCAGTTCGAAAGATAAAGTAATAATAAATACACAGCTCTGGTTTTTATTATGCATTTATAAATACTTGCAGTGCGAAAGTAATACATACTCATTATTGTTAATCTGGTAGCCGGAATGGAATGAAATGTTGTAGAGTGCCCTTTTCCACTCGTCAAGCTTTTCTGGGGAGTATTTTCCCTTCTTCCCATGCTCTGAAAATGCATCGGCATACATACCTTCTCCTAGATCAATCCATCTGAGCTCAGAGGGCTCAACATGATAGAAAATGGGAATGATTTTAGCACCAGTTTTCAGCATGAACGATAGCTCAGCCAAACACCATGCGGATTCAGCATAGTTGGGAGAAAAAATCGCAATTTGAAGGGCAGCACTAGTTATGGCGCGTTGTATTTCTGCTGGCATAGAATCACCAGGCTCAAGAGCTTCCACATCAAGAAACACATGCAATCCCATCCGATGAAGCTTATGGTAAATGGCAGCAGCGAACGTGTGTTTGACATCACTTCCACGATGATTAATAAATATGTCCCACGGCTCTTTTGAGGTAGATTGCAGGTAAGGTGCAAGCTGATCAAAAGCGTTTTCAGGCTGAGATTGATGTTCCTTGGCTGTTGAAGAGGAGGCCATTTCTGAAGTGAGCGCGGATAAAGAAAATGAGTGGGCGTTTCCTTTACGGTGAGACAAAGGATTCCAAGGCAAATAAACACTAAAAAAATATCACTCTAACTAATTTGCAGTGGTGAAAATTTTTCTAGATGTAAATTAGTTAAATCAGCAAATTTGTTTGTGGAGGAGATATTTTCAGATGTAAATCAGTCAGAAAATTTGTTGTGGAAGAGATTTTTCTAAAAGTAAATTAGTCAAATCAGAAAATATGTTCTTGGAAGATATTTATCTAGAGAATTTGCTAGTAGAGAAGATTTTTTCATAGTTAAGTCAGAAAATTTGTGGAGGAGATTTTTTCAGATATAAATTAATTGAATAAGAAAAATTGTTGTGGAGGAGATTTTTTCAGATGTTAATTAATCAAATAAGAAAAGTTTTTGTGGAGGAGATTTTTTCAAATGTAAATTGATCAAGTAAGAAAATTTGTTGTGGAATAGTTTTTCTAGATGCAAATTAGTCAAGTGATGTAAGGAAACTTGTTGTGGACAATGGAGAGGAATTTCCCAGATGCAAATTAGTCATGGAAGAAATAAGTGAAGGATAATTTTATATACCAATTAATCAAATCAAATGATGAAACTCTTTGTGAATTTTCTTTCTCAGATATAAATTAGTCAGTCAAAAACTTTTTCTAAAAGATTTTTTTTTTACATTTCATTTAATTTCATTGAAAAAACGTCACAATTAAAATATCTTTAGTTAATTGAAATTCTAAATATATCTATTTTAAATTTCAATTAATTACAGCCAAATATGCATTCAGAATGGACAAAAACCTGACAACCACAATAATAGAAACAAACAATCTTTTATAAAATTAATTAAAAGAGGTCCAAATTTCTGGTCGAGTCTTTCACAACGGATGATTGAAATCGCTTTTGAATGAATCTGTAGGCTACACGTCTCCAAATTTGTCCTTCCTTTAATTGTTGCTTTAGAAAGAAATTTCTGGACTAAAAGAATCTTGTGGGCCCGGGACGGGAAAATTACATTATTTATTTGAAGCTTTCTTAAACTATTGACACGTATTAAGTCTCGAATAATGCAGAAAATAAAAAGCCCATTGTACACACTTCATATCTCTTCTCTGTTTTTTGAAGTGAATAAAGTCATTTATAATATTAGTTTATTTGTTTTTTTTTTAAATATATTAAATATTTTGGATTCATTTATTATTAGATTTATAATTTAAATGGATTAAAGAATAATATGTTAGTAGTATTCATTGTTGTAACATTTAAATTAAAGAGTAATTTAATAATCATTAAAACGTGTCATACTTTTAAGATTGATGATATACTTAAAATCATAAATCTAAATCTTTTTTTGGGTGTTTATTATCAAAATATAAAAAATAGACATAATATATTTTGTGCAATTAATTTTTATTTTTTTACAATTTTTGAAACATAATATAGTATACAAATTAAAAATTTTGAAAATTTTGAAATATTAAATAAGAATTAAAAACATAAATTTAAATCTTAATTTCAAATTTAAGTACAAATTTTAGATTGACCATTTGAAACAATTTTCTCACACATGACGCGGATGCTCAAAATAGCAATATAACACTAGAATATTTTGGGTAAAGAAATTTTGCATGAAAATTTGTTGGTTATCAAAATGATGAGTGTAGTGATAAATTTATGGACTTTTGAAATATTATATGGATGGTGGAGATTTGATCAAAGATCAGACATTCACTTCACTAGTTTGTGGAGTTAATTTAGAAAGATAGATGACTGAATTAAAATTAGTAAGAAAAATTTCTATTTTGAACTTCTAAAGGATAGTAATAAATTTATTAATTTATTATAGAAAAAATGGTGAGGAAGTTATTAATTTGAAGAATGAATGAACTTACGAAAAGATAATTATGGACTTTTTATCTTATTTAAATGGATAATTTAGCTCATATTAATTAAATAATAAATAATCATTTAATTAAATGATTAATAATGGATAATGAGAATTAATGATATAATGATAATGGATAATTAAAAATAAGATAATAATGCAAATAATTAATAAAAATAATGTGATAATTAGATAAATTATGTGTTTCTACATTTTTCTCCTCTTTGTAACCTTTTATTTTATATGCATGACCTGATAGAGACTATTTTTTTGTAATTTACATATACAATTGTCTCTTACAATCTCTTGGAAGTCATATTATATTCATATTTTAAAGGGATTCAATCATAAGAAGCATTTTCAAGTAGAATAAAGTATATGAACTATTCTCTAGAGGAATCAAGAGAAATAATTTTTTTAATAGAATCAAATACATATGACATATTAGATAAAGTATGTCCATCTATTGGCACTTCATAAAGCTCATGGAGGAATCCATTTGAAAGTAAATTAAATATCATTTATTAATTTTATCAAGAGAGCTTGGTAATTATGGGATCAAAAAAATCTTAAGAAAAAATAAAAAAAGAAAGTACATGACCTTTGAAACAATTGAAGTACATTAAGAGGAGCAAACATTTCAAAGATAGGAAATAAAATTTTTTGAGAAATCAACAATGTTGAAGTATCCAATTCAATGAATATTAAAGCGTAGTGTTGTAAATTGTCACCCTTCACAATTTCACACTATGTTTGACTCCATCCTAAGTGCATGTACCTAATTATGCTTATAATGTACCCATTTAATTGTCATTTTTAGAAAATTGATTGAAATCCAAGAAATTAAATTAAATATTTATTTAATAGACTTTTAACAAGCTAAAAGGGGCTAAACTAGGGCACTTAGTGCCCTTGTCCCATTTAATCATGTCCTAAATCTTAAATTTTGTTTTTTTGGGTGTAAATAGGTATTTTTCCTATCTAATCTTATTTATGTCCTATGAAGTAATATTTTTTGTTAAGCATTAATTCTCACTTATCTTATCTAGTTGACATTTATTTAATGCTTGTGCGCTAGGTTGTTATGAGTTAGTTCTCTCATGTGATAGGATTAAGACACTTGTCACGATCTTGTGTAATCTTATTCTTCACCTTGCCTATATAAGAAAGGCTTCATATGTACATTACCATATTCATTATGGATGTCATATTCATTCTAACAATCTTTCATATTTAATCATAGCATGATGTTTCTACCATCTCTCTTGTGGAATTTGTTTGGTCTTGTAGGTGATCCTTGGGTATTGAGGAGTTTACAATAAATCCTACATGGTATTAGAACTTCAGTGCTACAGATTTCTTCCTAGATCTAAGGGACCAATCTTGGTGTGAATTTTTTGTTGGGTGTGAGTTTGTGTCTTGAGAACCTCACCATTGAATCTAGGGTGTAAGAAAAAGTTAGGTTTAGCTTTTTTTTCATCAAATTTCATCATATATTGATCGATCTACTAGGGTTTGGAGGGTTTAAGTTGGCAAATCTAAAGGCTAGCTTATTTTTTCGAGTAGTTTGGATGAAAAATGACCTCACCATTACATTTAGGAGGCCTAAGAACCGAAGGATAGATTATCAATTCCTTGATTTCTAAAACTTTTAGTCGAAGCGTGAGGCAAAATTCTTTAGGCCTTATGACTATTTGGATCCATACTTAGCCGTACAACTCATACAAGTTGTTGTCGTCAAATCTACACAATCATGTAGTGAGCAACATATTCTCTACAAAATGGTCATAAGTTTAGAATATTCTTGGTTTGCATCATCCTTACATACTGGTCAAATCTTTTCTTGGCATACTTTTCTAGCTAGTATAGTGGCCAAATTAGGGCATATTTTTTATTTATGATCGAGGTTTTATATTAATGAAAAGTGTTTTTTAAAACCTAGGCGCCAACTATATTTTATTTACCACTCACCAATAATATTTTTTAAAGAAATTTACTTAAGAAAATTTAAAAACTATGGAAAATAAAGAAATGAGAACATAACAATTAAGAATAATATTTATCTTTTTTAAATTAATAGTTTTAATTTTTCAATTGTTGTTTACAATAAAAGATTATATTTTATAATATAATTAAATAATTTTCAAAAATTAATAAAATGTTATATATATAGAAAGAATCTTTGGAGAAAATTATATAAAAATTTTGATGTTAAAAATTTACATATAATTTTATTTAAAAATTCATTCTATAGACTACTATATCTATTGAATTTTGTATTACATAACATTATATTATCTGAAATTTGATTTCTATATTATTTAAAAATATTTTGCATATATATAACACTGAATAAAGCAATTTATGATGAATAGGAGCTATCATCTATCGTCTATAGTTTGATTTCTATATTATTTAGAAATGTTCTTAAATTCTTAAATTTTACAAATTCTATTACAATTATTTATTTATTTTAAATTTTAAACAAAGTAGTTTATAACGAATAGGAGTTGCCAATAGATAGTTGAAAGAAAAAAATCAAACAATTGATTTTCAAACTATTTTATATTTTAATATAATTTCAATAGTAAAATAAAAAGGATATGATATTTGTACAATTCATATAAATTTATTTAAATGTTTCAGATAATAATTATATAAAAAATTGAGATTAACTTTCAAATCACAGTTATCTATCTTTGTGATACTTCAGAAGTAAATCAAATTCAAAAAAGTGAAGAGTGATTATGGTACTCCACTCTCTCGCTCCTCCCACTTCTCCCCTATTTGTTCAAATTTTGTTTTCTCGCTAGATGAATCCTCTCCTCTTGTTTGCAATTTAGATGTAGATTTGGTTTCTCCTCTCCCTGGCACAGTTTGTCCTTTGTTTGCAATGAAAGGTTCTCTTTTGTCTCCTATGGTGGAGGTATTTACAACTCCTATATCAATGGAGACATCTATTGCGAAGGGTTCTCCTCTATCTCCTATAGTTTAGGCATTTGTCCCTTTAGTTATGAATTGTTTAGTTCCAGTTGCGCCTTCTTCAAACTCATCTGCTTCGTCCTTTGTTCATGATGTGTAGTGTAGGAAGGTGTTGGTGGGCTCTGTTGTGCATCCATAAGTGCCTCTACCCTATGCAATCGTTGCTCCTGTGATATCTCTTTGGGTAGGAAGTCTCTGATTGTATTGTTTTTTTTCTCCTACAAGGGTTTAATCTATAGATTCTACCGTTTGTGACCTTCTCTTCTTGACTTGCATCTCTAGATATTGAAGCATTGGACATCTTTAGTGGAGGGTAAGATCAAGATTTACCATTTTAGTAGAGTATTTTTTTGTTGTTTGTGGGAATGGGATTCTCATCCTCTGGGAATGGGAATGGGAATGGGATTCTCATCCTTGAATCCATTGAAGGAATCCAATGATATTCTGTCTATTTGGATGAGATTTTCTTATCTCCCCTTACATTTTTGGTGCTTCTATACTTTTGAAAGCATTGGTAAGGCTCTCAATTGGTTCTTAAAAGTGGACATTGCTTCTAAGAACTTTACTCACACTTCATATGCCCATATTTTGGTGGAGGTTGATTTGACCCATGCATTACCTAGTTAGCCTATGAATTATGACCCATGCATGTATTGGCCAAAATTTTGCAGAGGACACCCATGACAAAAAGAGATAACCTCACGAGAGGAGTCTCAAGCTTATTGCCCCCGTGCAGACAATTGGTTCAGAAAAGATGTTAGTCGGAAGTATACCGGAAAGTGGTCTATGAAACCAGCAAGATACGTCTCTAGGTATGTTTATGTCCTCTCCGTACAAGTGTCTGCCCTCTTCTAAAAACCAAAGGCGAGGAGGATCATATTCTTCCCAGACTGTGGGAGTTGGCAGTTTTATGGAAGTCAGCAAGCAGTCTCTTCCTAAGCAAAGAGATTTCAAGCACCACAAAGTGGTAGTGGCAGAGGTTGATACAAAATTGCAGAATTGAGAGGTTAGGGATGAGAATTTCCCTGAGAAGAGCAATATGATGGTTGACCCTATTGTGGAAGCTCTATCATCAAATTTTGTGTATGGAAATGGTGACAATAATGGCCAAGGTGCCTTGGCTGTGGTGAAAATGTGCACCAACTAGAGAAACAATTTGTCGAGTCCCAAGACGCTTCGTAATGGCAAGCGCAAGAGACAGAGGGATTTTTATTCTAGGAGGAAACATCAGCGCAAGAAGCTGAAGAGTCTTAGAGGGGGATGGTTGTTTAAGAAGTCTAAGCTGGCTACACCACGAACCCATGTGGGTAGAAAGAAACGCAAGAAGAAGGGCCCTGAGGTGGCTGTGTGCCTCTCCACGGTAACTCCACTCACAAAATGCAAGTTGAGGCCTTTAAAGCACAAGAGAATAAAATATCACCTACTGATAGAACAAGAGTTTGTGGCAAACCAAGAGTGCCTCAAACTGGTGGCAGAGAAGAATGAAGAAGATTGGTCTAAGGTCGATATTTTTGCAGCTCTTCCATGAGCGTTGGGAATCTAGAGGAGTTAATTGATGAAAATATTGCCATTGTTTCATCCTTTGTGGTGCCTAAGTATTATGTTGGAGTATGTGATGAGGAATACCATGGGTTAAACAGTCATCCAATGCCTAGCTATGTATCTTCTAAGAGCAAAAAGGATATTGTATTCTGCGGAGTATTTGATGGGCATGGGTCGTTTGGTCATCTAGTTGCAAAGAGCATGCGAGACTCATTGCCTTTGAAGCTATGTTCATAGTCAGAAGTGGCATAAGGAAGGACCGAGGTGTTTCAACAAGCTGCAAAGAGCTAGGAGTATGGGAATCAGATGTCTTCTGCAAATGGCCTAGGAATAACTCTTGTTGCCAAGGCTCTAGGAGCCATGCGTGTGGTGTATCAGGGGTACCTGGGGGCTTTCAATGAAGTGGCGACCATAATGGTGCACCCAGGGTGCGAGGGTGTGACGTGTAAGAGCTACCAAAACCAAACCATCCTGGCCGTGGAGAGCATGTTAATGGAAAAAATGGAGACTATGGGTCCTTTTGATTTTGATATTGCAAACTTTGGTATGCATGATTCAATCCCTGGACCTTACCCTAGCCAAGAAATAAGTAATTCGTATAATTGGCCTGAAAATCCTCTTCTAAGGGAAGCTGAGATTGAGAGGTTTTATGCTGCAAACCCTGGGCTCCAGGAATGGAGAGATCATCACCACCACCATGATAATCACCATCGGCATTATCATTGCAGTGGTGTCAAATTGGGGGAAGATGAAGATGATGACATTATTGGGAGAGAAAATGGAGCATTCGACATTGCGCAATGGTTGAGACAAAGATTTGGGTGTAGTTTAAAAGTATATGTCATGCTTTGAGACGATAAGATAATACAGAGAGAAGAAAAAGTCTATTTCCAAGAGACCTGACAGTGGTATTGTGGAGATGAACTGGGTAGTGGCCAGATTGTCTCTCGTCCATGGCTGCAGCCTTAGCAGATTTCTGGATGAGGCCTTTTGAATTCAAGAACTATATGGAATTGAAGGGAATTCCCCTCAGGGTAAGTGCACCAAGATGGTTCCCAAAAAAGGGGCTTAAGTGGCCACTTTTTTTCTAAAATCAAGAAATACTAACCTTGGACGTGAAATTGAGGATAGCTACACTCAAAATTTTTAGATGGAACAAAAACAAGGACCGCAGTGCTCCGAGTCTACTTTCTAAACTACTAATTTATTTTGAAAATGGTTGAGATTAAGGGGTTCAAAAGAGGGACAGACACAAATTGCTATTGTTTCTGTCAGAAAAACATAACATAGCAAGTCTTGTGTGACCCAAGCACGGTGGAATTTTTTGTAGTATTTTTAAAATCGCTACGGTCAGAAGTTAGATAACAGTATGTAGTAAAAACTGGATTTTTTCTAATAATTTTTTAATGAATATTTGATTTTTTATTAATTTTCTAAGTGGGCACTTCCTAAAAAGCAGAATTTTGACCGTGCTCCCCCTAAATTTTTTTGAAAGTAATAGATTTTTATTTTTTATTTTTTTTTAAATTTGTAGAATGGAGTCTAGTTTCTAAAAATGTAATTTATTTCAAATTTTGATGAACGGTTAATTTATAGCAAAAAAAATACCAAACACTACTTTTTGAAGAAAAACGGACATACAAACAAAAGAAATTATGGATGAAAGGCTTAACATTATTAGAAAGAAAAAAATTTACATCGTTGGAAAGCTAATAAAGAACCTAACATTACCCGTGTGTTCAATTTTTTTGATATTGAACCAAACACAATCTTGATGGTGAGCACGAACCCGATTATTTGAAAATTTGTAGAATTTGGAAAAAAACACGTCTCTAGTCTTTGGGAATGCCCTCCAAGTCTTTGGGTTGGTATTCCAAGGAAAATACCAAAGCTAAGGCTCGGGGATTCCCAATGCAAAATATAACATGAGCGCATTATAACGCGAGCGCGTTATATTTTGCTTTTGATATTTTCCCTCTTCAAGGAGCATTACTAGCAACAAATAATGCGCTCGCGTTATGTCTTCCTTTAGTTAAATGCCACTTTATCGAATGTGTTGTTGATATGTTTGTATATTTGTATGTATATGTATATACTAGTGTGTCATGTATGTATGCTTATGGGAGAGAGGGTGGGAATGGGAGAGGGTTTAGGGTGGTAGAGCATGGGAGAGAGTGGCAAAGTGGGAGATAGGGAGGGAGAGTGTGGGAGACAGGGTTGGAGAGAGTGGGTGAGTAGGAGATAGGGTTGGAGTGGATTGGAGAGGGTGGCAGAGAGTTGGAGAGAGGGCTTGAGAGAGTGGGATACGGGTGGGAGAGTGGAAGAGGGTGGGAG
>VDFB02367406.1:0-25109 GCA_007258455.2 Sequoia sempervirens
TTTTATATTCAAGAGATGGTATATTGGATTTTCATACAAAATTTGTGTTCACCAGTGTGTGACTGTGCATTGTAGAGGTGTTTGGGATAAATTATTTTTCTCCACATTTCTCCATAGTTGTGCTTTAGGTCTTGCAATTTTGAAGGTGTGTTGATTGTGTTGGTATTTTACCTTAGCCAAGAGGATTTGAGGTTTGGTACTTTGAAAGATAGTATTTCAAGTAACAATGTATGGCAAAGTTATCTAAGTGTACTGGGTTTGTACATTCTTCAAATGGAAGTTGTTGTGATGGAGTTTTCTAGATCTTGGGTGTTTCATGGATTGTTTTGCGTGCTACATGTGAAGGATAAATATTTTTTATGGTAGTGTATGGTTAAGTGATGTTGTTTATTTGGGTCCCAATTAAGTTTTGATGTGGTTCGCATTCACTTCTATCTACCATGGAAGTGTTTTGGCACCAACCTAACTTGAATTTGCATGTTTTAGGTGGATTTTTTTACCTTGGAAAGAGTTTCAAGGTTGAATACAATATAAATATGAGTTGAATTTTTGAAGGAGGATAAGATAGATGAAAGTAAAAAGTGTTTGATATGAATGATGTGAATATCATAGTTGTAAGGTGTGAAATTGAGCAAAGAAGTGAAAGCTTTTAAGTGTTGGATTACCGCATGTAGTGAGCAGAAGGTGTTTACAATCATTCAAATAGACTATGAAGGTGTTGGAGCTATTGTGGTGGAATCTCTATTGTATTGAGATCATGTTCTCTATGTAATATTCCTTCTCTATCTTCTTTTTCTACTCTGGCTGTGAGCCCTGGCTATGAGTCGTTCTAGACAATGTGTCCTATTTTTGCAATGAGCCCTTAGGTCTGGTTTTATAATTACTTATATTCTTAGCTAATCCTCACCATGGTTTTCCCCTCCTTGGGTTGTTCACATAAACCTGGTGTTCTCTTGTACATGGTGTTAAAGTTGTTTCAATTTATGTTATTTTCTTTTCATGCTAATTCATCATAACATATTAAGGGTTTAATCAATGCATGTGGATCTGAATGTTAACAAGGGTTTCAATGTTTTGATAAGATACAACTAACCCCCCTCTTAGTTGTCTTATTCATTCAATAATTTTTACTAGGCTATCAAAATTGATGTGACCCATTCTTTTATGCCATATCCAACTCATTGATTTGATACTTAAAGCATTTAACACCACCACCTTTGAGTTTATAAACATTACCTTCTTTCCTTGTTCCTATAGAAACTAGAGTTTCAAAGCTTCCTTTTTTGATTTCACAACCATCATCCTAAAACACCAAATTATATCCTTTGGTACATATTTGTCCTACACTAAGAATATTATGTCGGAGACCCTTGACATAAAGAACATCATATGTCTTATGCTTTCCATCAAAACTAATTGAACCTTTTCCATAGACCTTAATAGATTTATCACCACAAAACTTAACAAGATCGCCATGTCATACTTCTGCAATTTAAAAACTTACTCTTATCACCTATCATATGATTTGAGCATCCACTATCAATTATCTAGTAGTTTCTCTCCTCTCTTGCATGAAAATCAATCACCATAGTTCCTTAAGTATTATGACCTATTTCTAGACCACTTTCCTTCACACATCTTTTAGGATTAGTAGAATTAGTTCAAACATTTAAAGCCATGAACAAGCATTCATCACTATCATCAAGATAGTTTGATTCCTCATCATTAAATACACCATTGTGTTTTTTAACCTAATTGTTGTCACGAAGATTGCATCTAGATGCTAAGTTTATATGCTCAACAATCTCGTGAAACATGGAAACATTTTCGAGCCTATGGGTATGCTCATATTGAAGATGAATCTCTAGATTATGGGCTAGCTCCCTTATGATTTTCTAATGAATAAATAATTTCTTGAAGGAAAAGGGAAGAAAAACTTTGAAAAGAACCCATAAATTGAAATTTAAAGTATGGTGATGCACCTAAATGGAAATGATGATAAAACTTGTAGACTGATTCGCAACTACTCTCAAAAAAAACTATTTACATGGTTCATAAATGACCACAAAAAAATGTTTCCAAAGAAGGCCAAATAGCTTGTCTTTTCAAAAGGAAAATAACTTTTCACAACTTGCAGAAAAAAATGGATATAAGCACAACCTAAGAGCTGTGATATGATGTACAATTATGAACACAAAACTAGAGGTTTTGATGACTAAAACATAATAATTTCATCAAATCATTCACAGAGACACTCTGCATAATTTTTTAAGAGAAAAAATTGTTAAATTAGAAATAAAAATAGTAGGAAAATACTGCATAAAGACAAATAACATGAAACCTGAAATTTATTGCTCTATATTAATAACTGTAAAAATTGAGTTACAAGATCAACTTCTCTTTGTAGAATGCAAAGGAAAAGAAGCAAGAATTGAGGATAAAGACTATCTTTTCCAATATGTACAATAGATGGATTCAAATAGCCAAGAGGTGGAACTAGCATCTAACTGAAAGTGAAAAATATCTCTAAATATCTCTCCCACGAGCCATGATAAAAATCCATGAAAAAGGGAATCAAAACTTATGTAAATTGGGCTCAAACAATTGGGTAAAAGCACAAAGTTGTGTCACACTTTTGGCCAAGTAAGTAGTTCCAACCAAAATAATTTTGGTCAAAAAAGTTTTGACCAAATAGGTTTCGATCGAAACCATGTGGCCTATACATGGCACACAGGGTTTTGACTAAATAAGTTTCACCAGAATCCCAAAAAAATTAATTTCTCATTTTCCCACTTTCAAATTTGGATTTTTCAATGTGTGAGGTTTCTATAGAAACCCTTTTTACCGAAACTGTTTATGTGGCATCCTAATTGGCAACCAACTAAGTTTTTTCTAGAATTTTTTGAAACTTTCAACTTCAACTAAGTATTTTTTTCAATCAAAATGATTTTTCTACAAAAAATAAAAATACCCTTTTGTAGAGCTCGGAGTGGTGAATCCAAATATGTAATTTTTAATATTTTGATTAGTTTTAATATATTTTATTTTTAAAATAATGCAAGTAGGTTGTTAAAGTTAAAAAAGAGGTTGATTAGAAATTAAAAAAAATATTATAACACATTAATTTTTTTTAAAAATATATGGGGCACAAGAGGAGAGAGTCTTCTTCAAAAGGGTATAATTTTTTTTTTGAAAATGATTAAAAAAAGAGAAAATGGCCCATGAAAACTATTGAATTCTAATAAGTTTGACTTTAAAACGTTATTACAAGAAAAATATACATCAAAATTTGATTTTTCTTTTTCCATGCACAAGATATTGAAGTTACCTATTTGGAGAAAAAAAATTAGGGAGAAATGAAGTTTTTTTCAATTTATTTCTTGACAACCCGTGAAGTCACTTTTTTCTGAAATTTTCAGCATTCTAAAATTTGTTCTTAAATTAGTTAAAAATTAATGAAAAAAAAATTAAAAAATTACAGTAATAAACTTCATCAAAAGTTCTACATTTCATTAGTTTACATCATTTTGAAATTCAAAACATAAAGACCACTTTTATGTGGTCAAAGTTCAGAAATTTTTTTTCTTATTGCCTGATTCCTTTATAAAAAGTGACAAAGGTTTGTGCTTTTACCTAGATGCAAACTTAGTCTGCATGATAGTCGACCCAAAAAGGCTCCCCAAAAGCCTCCACTAACTGAAAAATGAGACTTTGAAACCCCTGTTGAACTACACTCCTAATATTGCATGATTTGAAGCAAACTTAATCAATCTTCAACTATCCATTTTGATTATATCTTGGAGGAAACACATGTTTAGCTTGCATTTAATTAACACTTAATAAAGTGGTTTGTAACACGCTACTTTAATAAATGTTTCTACATTCTTGGTTTGATGCAAAATAAAGCATTGATACACTTTTTCTTTTAAGAAAAACAAAATGCATGTCATGTTTCATGTTCCTAATATGAGGGGGAATACATTTGTCACAAATGTTTAAAAAATAAAGGAAAGAATCCTTAGTGAAAATCGGCCACGGTTTAGGGTTGAAATCCTAAAGGAGCTCGCGGCCAAACACTTCTCCCTCATTTCCATTTCACTTGCTTTTTTTCATCTCACTCTATTTTCTTGAGCACCGCCATGGTTTTGAGGTTATCTGGAGCACTTGTAAGATTTGTGAGGCAGTTTTTTTTGTTGCTAAGAACTCAAATCTTCTCCAAGCCCATGAGGTAAGTTTGCTCTGTGTTATCAAAGGTCCTAGGATAGTTTCAGGTTTCCATCACAAAGTATCATTCAGCAAAATGATATTCCTCCAATGTTGAAGACAATCCTCTTTCAATATGGTTGTCATACAGTCCTTCAAGTAGCAAATGATGCAAAAAAGGAATAATATAACATTCTTAGACATCCAAATGTCTAGTCATGAAAACAGAGACAAGCACCTGTATGCCTGCCATATCAAAAGAGTGACAAAAGTAATCATATAATAAAAAAATGCATGGCAAGGTCAAGGTCAAGCATAGACTGTAGAATTTAATGTAGAATGATAGGTTCATGAGCAAACAGTGCCATTTCATTGTGAATGTATAGGGTATTTAGATAGCTCGAGAGAGTATTGTTTATAGTCTAAAGATCTATCGTGGAGAAGTTCAAAGGATAGTTTTCAAGGTTTTTTGTGAAAACCCTCCAAAGTACCTATAAAAATAGAGAAAAATCCTTGCATTTTTTTACAATAGAATGGAGGAATAAAAACCAAAAAATCTATTTCAGAGCCCGAGAATATATACAACAGAGAATGGAGCCATGACCTAGGGTTTTTTAAACCCTCAAATATAGATATAATCTATAGCCTACAAAAATTTGAAAACCCTCGACATTAAACTAGAATGGAAGCAAACACATAAGGCCGCGGCCTGTAAACACAGGTTTCTGTCTCATTTTTTTAAAAAAAGAAAAGAACTGACTTCTTATTTTGTTGTCAAGTTTTTGAAATGCAAAAAGAGGTGTCTCTTCTGATAAGAAGTAAAAACATAGATAAAACTTACCTCGCAAGCTTGGAGAAGATTCAAGCACTTATCAACAAACACAAATCTCACAAGTGCTCCAGATAACCTCAAAACCATAGCGGCACTCAAGAAAACAAAGTGAGATGAAAAAATGCAAGTGAAATGGAAATGATGGAAAAGTGTTTGGCCGTGGGCTCCTTTGGGATTTCAACCCTAAACCATGGTTGACTTTCACTAAGGATCTTTTCCTTTATTTTTTAAACATTTGTGACAAATCTATTCCCCTTCATATTAGGAATATGAAATGTGACATGCATTTTGTTTTTTTAAAAAGCACAAGTGTATCAATGTTTTTTTTTTCATTTAATCAAGAATGTAGAAACATTTATTAAAGTGGTGTGTTACAAGCCACTTTATTAAGTGTTAAGTAAATGCAAGATAAACATGTATTTCCTCCAAGATATATTCAAAATGGATAGTTGAAGATTGATTAACTTCACTTCAAATCATGCAATATCAGGAGTGGACTTAAACAGGGGTTTAAAAGTCTTATTTTTAGTTAGAGGAGCCTTTTGGGGAGTGTTTTTGGGTCGACTATCATGTAGACTGGGTTTGCAACTATTTAAACCCAATTTACATCAATTCTAGCTCCCCTTTTCATGGATTTTTATCTTTGCATGTGGGAGAGATATTTGGAGATATTTTTCACTTTCAGTTAGTTGCTAGTTCCACCTCTTGTCTCTTTGAAGCCATTTATTGTATATATTGGAAAAGACTTAGTCTTTTTCCTTAGTTCTTACTTCTTTTCCTTTGCATTTTGCAAAGAGAAGTTGATCTTGTAACTCAGTTTTTACAATTATTAATATAGAGCAACATATTACAAGTTTTATGTTATTTGTCTTTATGCAATATTTTCTTGCTATTTTCATTTAGAATTTATCAATTTTGCATCTTCAGAATTATGCAAAGTGTCTTTGTGAATCATTTGATGAAATTATTGTGTTTTAGCCATCAAAACTTCTAGTTTTGTCTTGTTCATAATTGTAAATCACATCACAAGTATTAGGTTGTTTTTATATCCATTTTGTTCTTCAAGTTGTGAAAAGTTATTTTCCTTCTGAAAAGACAAGTTTTTTGGCCTTCTTTGGAAATATTTTTGTAGTCATTTTTGAACTATGTAAACAGTTTTTTTCTGAGAGTAGTTGTGAATCAATCTACAAGTTTTATCATTATTTCCATTGAGGTGCATCACCATACTTTAAATTTTAGTTTATCTATTCTTTTCAAAGCTTTTCTTCCCTTTTCCTTCAAGAAATCATTTATTCATTAGAAAATCATAAGGGAGTCAGCCCATAATCTGAAGATTCATCTTCACTATGAGCATACCCACAGGCCTGAAGATGTTTCCATGTCTCACGAGATTGTTGAGCATATAAACTTAGCATCCAAGTGCAATCTCCGTGACAACACTAATAACTCTTTTTGACAAATTTACCTTTATGATCCTTATGTTTTTCATGTGTATCTTTGATTGGACATTTAGAAACATAATGGCATATCTTCCCATAATTGAAACATTTGAAAGGTAACTTACCTCTATATTTTTCAATGCCCTTTTGTAATATCCTTACAAATTTTGCTTCTACCTCATGAAGATCATCCAGATTTGATTCATCATCCTTCTCTTTCTTGTTGACTTTAAAAGCAATTTCTTTACTTGTAGCATCTTTACCAGATTCTCTCAATTCAAAAGAAATTAAAGCGCCAAACATTTGATCTCTCTCTACAATATTGATTCAAATTTTGAGCTTCCTCAATAGAAAAAACTTTAGAACTATAAGATTTAGGAAGAGTTCTTAATACCTTTTTCATAACTTCACTTTCTTCTAGCTTTCCACCAATACCATTGATGTCATTGACAACTTCATCTACTATAAGCATATAGGTTGTAATATCTTCATCTTATGACATCCTCAGTGTTTCAAATTTGGATTTATAATTTTGTATCTTTCTTTGCTTGACCTTAACATCTCCTTCATAAATTCTCTCCAACTTTGTTCAGACATCTTTAGTAGTCGTAAGTCTTATCACCTTTCCAAGTGTTGAATTGGAGAGACCACTCAAGATACAATTTCTTGCTTTTCCATTATTCTCATAATCCTTGACCTCATCATCAATTGTCAGACCATTAGTATATCCAATTTCAACTAATTTACAAACTCCAAACCATAGGGAGATAAGAAAGGCTTCCATCCTAGCTTTCCAATAAGCATAATTCATTGCATTAAACATAGGAGATTTGACACCCTTCTTGTGCACCATTCGGATCTGCCTCAAAAGGTTAAGCTTCTTCTAAGGAACTATGCTCTGATACCAATTGTTAAACACACATGACAACTAAGAGGGGGGTTCAATCAGTTGTAAATTAAAACAGTCAATCCCTCATTAACTTTCAAACCCTTATCAACCTTTAAACTCCTATTAAGCATTAGAAAAATGTAAACATATGGAATAGCAACACAACAACAACCACATGCAATAGAGCACTAGATTTACGTGGAAAACCCTGATCAGGAAACAAACAATGATGAGGATTAACTCACATATATATAAATAACAACATTGAATACAATAGGCTCACTGCTAGAAGGGCTCACTACCTAGAAAAGAAGAATGGATCATTGCACGACTCACTGTCTAGAAGAAAGAAGATAGAAGAAATTTTTATAGAGAGATTCACTATCTCAAAGCAATAGGAAAAATCCACCACTACAACTCTACACCATCAGCAGCCTTTGGCTCACTACCTCCAACAACTTCAGGTACACTAAAAATGTAGACACCTTCTACTCACTACATCTAGAGTCATAGGGATTTAAGCTTAGACTTAGATCACTACACTTGACCATATTTTCATCATAACACACACATCTCTAATCTACACACATCTCCAACAATTTATCTTGCATTTATACCATTTGTGAGCTAAAACAACTTTATAAGGTTGGCCTCAATGAAACATATGCACCACAAACGTGCAACACCAAATAGGTTGTCACCAAACACCTCCATGGTGGAAAGAAGTGAAGGTGAACCACACCAAGGGTTAACTAGGACCTAAATCTATATCAACACACTTTTCCATGCATCCACAGTTCATGAAGCACTTCTACACATAGCACTAACATGCTAGGTTGACTAAACCTGAATTAATGCTAACAAGCAATTAACTTCACACTTCACTAGGTCAAAAAATACCCTACAGACCATGTGACAATACCATACAATGTACTAGAATATTCCAACATCGACATACTACACTACAACATTATCACAGCCGTCTGAAACAACTAACTTTCATCATGTGCAACCAGTTGCACAAACAATGAACTCCAACACATGAACTAAACTTGCAGAGTGTCATGTCCTATTTTTGTGGATAACTTAACTATTAATAAATTATACAAATAGATTAAATTCCTAATTGCAAGATTAATATTAAATTGAAACTAAATTGTTTCTCACTCAGTATTGATAAAATTTCATTATTGTGCATTATCATTTCTTATTTTCAAAAGTTTATTTTATTAAGGAAGAATTAAATAGATCTTCTTTGAAATTTTTAGAGGTAATAATAATATATTATTATTATATAGTTATCAAAACTATAAAGAGCATGAATTATTAATAAAAATTAAATAAATAAATTTAATTAAAGGAAATAAGAAAATTAAATGAATAAGTTTTATTTTAAAAGTACTTGATTATTCGAAAGAAAATAATAATTTAAAAATTGAAAGAAAATAAGTTAAAATAAAAACTAAATAAAAATCATGGAAAGTAAATTTTGCATGTAATGTTCATCACTAAAATAAGGAGAGAGAGAGAGAGAGAGAGAGAGAGAGATAATTTTTCATGTGTAACCATTTTTCTTGGAAATATTTAAATCAAGGATCTTTTTTGATGCATTGAAATGACCATGAAGAGATTTCCATTGGAATTTCCTTAAGTGGGCTTGAATTCAATTTGAAAGAAATGTTTTATTCATCGGGAGTTTAGTGATATTTATGGCTTTGATTTTTTATGTGCCTACAATGAATATGTTTTTTTAAGATGCTATGTGCATGCAAGCCCAAAAATATATAGGAAGGCCATGAAAATTGGGGGGAGAGCATGTAATTACATTCCACTAACCATGTGGTGGACAACAAATTCAAGCCTCACATGAATTTTTTTTGGGGGGAAGATATTAGAGGGAGAGTGTGTGTTGGGCCAGGGGTCACAAATGAGTAAAGAATGTTGAGGAAGAATAATACTTCATTAACCATTGCCCAGGGAAGGTGAAGGAGCACAAAATGTGTTATGGTTGGAGAATGTAAAAAGATCAAGGATGACCGCAACAACATGATTATGGTTTTGGTGTGAACATTGGAACTTTATATGGTGCTCTTAGACCTCATTTAATGCTTGGAACTTGTATGAAAACTTTAAAAAAATATGGTGATCTTATAAGATTTTTTATTAGATTAAGACGGGAAGGACCCATACTCTTTTACAAAAACAACCATCAAGGCTATATGAGTGCCTCATGAGAAATGAAATGTTCAGAAAGAAAAAACAGAAGAAACAACATGAACCGACCAACAAAAATAGTAGAAAAAGAAAAACTAGCAGGGAATCAAAACAATTGCCAATCTCCCAAAATCCTAAGATCACTAATTGTCTGCCACTCTCTAGCCAAGAAGTGGAGCTTCTCCTCGAATGGCAAGGGTCCCTTATAAAGAGCCTAGGTCTCCATGGTAGTGTCCTAAGCCGAACTACCCACCACCTTACCTTTTTTCTATGTGGCTATCATCAAGATCACCCTCAACCACCCTTTTACCATGATTGTTCCTAATTTCTTGTTGAAAAACTTGGATGGTCATAGTGATATTATTCATAGTCTCCTTATTGTAATCAATAATCTCTTGGAGACATTGTATAGTTTTGTCCTAGTTGTGTTGAATAGTAGTAATCTCCTTCTGCAATTTCATTTTCTCCTCCTCCATGCCCACAAGGGCCCTAAGCTCATTTGCCTTGTTGTCCCAATTGGCCCATTAATCAAATGACTTAGAAACGGAGGAAAGCATATCCCAACACCCATTGTCCTCAGCCTCACCTAACCATGAAGCCTACTGGTCAAGCACCTTATTTTCCAGCACTTGGATTTTTCCTTAGCAATAATAAGTTGACCTAGAAGAAACTTTAGGATGTCATTCTAGACATTGATAGTCATCAAATTTAATTTTTCTTTTTGAAGGGGATTGCAGGAAGCACAATTATCATTGCCCAAATTGGGGTCAGCAGAGGACCCATCCAGATTAATGTAGAGTTTAGATGGGGGCTAGAAGGGTTAATGATAGGAGGGGTGTTGGGGACATTAAACACCTTTGCATGAGTAGGTGATTGCGCAAGACATTTTCCAAGGGTAGGATGCCAAGACTCATCATCCAAGTTATCTAAATTATTAGAGCCAGAAGTGGAAATAGAAGTAGTTGTGGGGAAGGACACACTTTTAATGGGGTTGAGAGGGGTTTCATCATTAGCAGGGGCTTTTCAGTAGGCATGGGTGATGTGACAAGTGGTGGGTGAGGTTTCATCCAAGGTGAAAGTGGAATTGGGGCCCTCAGGGGGTTGGTGGGATTGTGAATGACCAAATAGTTCCTTTTGACAGTGGTCGAGGAGGGCAACAAAGCAGCCTGATGATGGCAGAGGAAAAAACTTAAGCCTTAATGAATGGGGAGAATATTACTTTTACCCTAAACATTCTTAATGCACTTTACAAGCAATGAAAAAATCTAGAAAGTGAAATTCACTTTGTAACTATAGTGGAAATGGTTAAGCATGGGAAAGAGATGGGCATGAAAATGACCGAAACAAGCCTCTAATGTGATGTAGCTCATCAACACCTCAGCAATTTTTCTCCACACCCCAAGAAGGTTGGCTCTATTGTATCTGTTTTGAAGTCTTGTAACCTTTTCCCCATCTTTCAAAAACCTCTCCATATCTTTTTGGTAGTACCCTTTAGGCTTTGAGGGATGCAAGCACCGTCCAACAAAAGTCCCATCACCTCTACAATCAACTTGGTGTTCACAATAAAGGAGCACCCACCAATGGTGACAATGACATCCTTCCAGGAGTTAGAAAACTCAATATATAGATTTTGGCCATGCCCTTTCATGCCCTCCACGAATGAGGATAGCTTACCTCATTGAATAATAGACCAAATCTCCTCATCCTACTTCCACATCTCGCAATTGGTGGGTTCATCCTAGACCAGCTCACCCCCTTGGAAAAATTTATAGACAACTAGACAAGAGAAATAGTTATGTGGAAATGTCGAGAATAATACCATAGACAAGAATAAAAAGTCTTGAGAAAAGACTACTTAGAAAGGTTAATTTATTACAATTATAAATTATGGCAAATAACGAAGGGAGTTGACAGAAGATCCAGCTCAATCTCTTTTTTATAGTACTTTCACATCATTTTTAATTAATTCGCAAACATGCCCGAGGATATGAGAGATATTATCCTAGATAACTAAATTTCGAGTAAAAGCACCAGGTTAGCTAGTGCATCCGCTAATTTGTTGCCATTTCTAAACACGTGAAAAGATCTACTATTCCCAAGATAAATTATGAGATTGTGAGTTGATAGGATGGGTCCCAGAGGGACCAACAGGGTTTAGCCTTCCCCGTGAAACAAAAGCTTGGTGTTTTTGGAGTTGCCCTTGATGTCCAGGTTGGAAAATCCAGCATTCATGGCAATTCGAATATCGTAGAGCACTGCCCGGGCCCCCACCTCAGCAAATCTGGAAGATTGGACGTCAAGATTTACTAAATATGCCAGATTCATTTTCCCATTATGATCACGGATGACCCCACCTCCACCCCAACCCAGGTCATGTTTGCTTGAACCATCAAAGTTGAGCTTAAGCCAGTCAGCCTTGTGGGGACGGTGATCTTATCAAAAAAATTGTTCATTCCTTTATTTATTTTTTCTGAATGTCATAGTTAGTAGGTGATTTCATGGAGTTTGATTCTTCTTGTCGGTATTTCTTTGCCTCTCGCTTAGATCCTAGGGATAATAGCGTGACCTGTTTCATCACTTGTGAACCACTTCAGAACTCTTGGTGGCGTAGAATTATTGTCTTATCAAACCCATCAGATTCATCTCTAATTCTTAAAATTTCAATGTTTTTATGGCTAATAAATCTTATCTCTTTAAAGAACTGCGAGTTCTCAAATCTTTCGCATCCAACAAGCCAGCATTTTCCCTTGTCAAGTTTACCATAGTTTTCTTGATCCTTCTCTCCTGTTGGACAAAGTCTCCCTTAGTGTCGCTAGCATTAGCACTGTCATGTATACCATCACCTCACCAAGTCTATTCCTAGAAAATGTCAGATTATAGAATATGGTTTACATAAACCGTAGGTCTGTAGGCGTAATTTTTAGTTATTTGAATGAACACTATCTGATTTAGCAATATTTGTGGATTTGCATCTCAATCTCTGCTCAATTTTAGAATTGTGTTTCGTACACCGGCACTGGAAGTGGAGGATAGTCTCATTTTAATGTTGTCATGGGTTCCTGTTCAACGCTCTTCAGATCTTTACCTTGAAAAAAAAGGTGAAAGCAATGTTGAGTGCTCTGGTCATAACAGTTTCAGGTTTTTTAAATCTAGTCACTTTGAAGAAGGTAGCAAGTTGATACATCAAATTCATCCTGATTTTTATAATCAACATAAGTGAATTTCAGATTCCATTATCAAGTGGTCAAAATACATCTCCTAGAAAAGGGAGAGTGAAGAGAGGGTAGCCCATGGTTCCAATGTTGCTCGGATCATGTAATTCGCCATTGTTTTGTGGATTTGATTTCCATGTGTTTCTGTTTTTATTTCATTTTCTTGGCTATTTTTAGTTGTTCAAATTCCACTGAATGTTTATTAATTGCAGTAAAACCTCGAAATCGTAAAGTGTACATAGTGCACGATTAAATTTTACTGGCATGGTTCGAGTTGAAGATCATGCATTGTCTATCAGGTTCCTAGATGTAACTCTCAGTATTTTCTTTTGATCTTTAGCTATGGGAAACTCAAAAAGTGAGTCTCTTAGAACTTTTAACTTGCGCCCACGGTTGCTTGTCCTTTCTTCCATTCATCAACAGCACCACACAATTTTAATAGGTCTCTGGATGCCATTTAAAATGATGAATACCAGGAAATGTCGAGCTACTCAGGGTGTTATCATGTGTTTTCTCCTGCGGCGTAAAAGTTAAGCAGAGCCTAATTCATGAATAAACATATAGAAAGTATAATGCTTCATACTCTCTATGTTTTCTAAATTGTTGGATTTGATACCTGTGAATGTTGGATTCTTGTTACTTATCACTTAGGATCATCACTTGTAGGATATTGCTTGCACGATTTTCGTATATCAACATTTTCCAGCATGCATAAGTATTACTGTAATGACCCCCTTTAATTTGCAGAATAGAACGAATGCTCTGTCAGCAGTTAGAATAAAAGGACCATGGAAGCCAGTTGGCATAGCGATATTCTTTTAGGAGTATTAAAAAAATTTAGATCTATTCCAGTGAGCAGTACTAGACTAGTTGCTCTTCATTTGAATGTTTGTGTTTTCATAAGGATAATATAAAAATATTTGTTGTTTGAGTCTTTGTAGGTTTGATTTTTATATGCATTACGTTAATCTTTGAGAGGCAATCCATATGTTAGTTTATGCCACCAAATTTTTGCATCTTACTAGCTCATCTATTGTGCAAAGTGGATGAGATTTAGGATGTTCTTACCTTTACATCTGTTATCCATCTTTTAGATGAATTGGTTGAAATGTTCACCTTTAGAAAATAGGTTATATAGTATTTAATTTGTCAAATAAATCATTCTAATCAAATCTCTAATCTTTTATAAATACTTTGTATTTACCTTTATATCTGTTGTTCATCTTTTAGATGAATTGGTTGAAATGGTCACCTTTAGAAAATAGGTTATATAGTATTTAATTTGTCAAATAAATCATTCTAATCAAGTCTCTAATCTTTTATAAAACATATCAAAGTGCATTTTGTGTGTATTAAGTTTTGTACATTAAACTGTTATCAATTGTTGAGGTTTTCCACTTATTTTTATAGTGTGATTATGGTTATGAAATCGATCTTGAAATATTATGCTAATTAGATAATCTTATTTTCAACTAGATTTGTAAAATATATGCTTGTATGCATGATTGATAAATCTTCATAATTTTAAGGATTGATAATCATTTGTAATGTGCAATTTTATAAATTTGGTAGTTCGACAAAGAAAGGATAACCTCTAGACTTGGTCCACATTGTTTTAGAACCTTAGGGAATGAGAGTACTAATATTTTTTAGATGAAATGGTACATTCTTAAATAAATACTTGAATATACTTATATTCGAACCATTACATTTCTACTTAAAAGCCCCATGATTATTGAATAATGATCACTTTTGGAAAGATTGATTTATGACTTTTCTAACTTCATCTATTGATATGCTTAAATGCGTACAGAAAAAATAATCATGCTAGCATTAAATTTATATGCAAATATTATGCCTTTTTTCTTATGAGAAATTGATGACCAAATAATATTGGAGATAAACTATTATATTGCTTAATGTGACTAATTTATGCATAGGCTTCAATGCATGATTTTTTTTTTATGTTTTCCTTGTGTTTGAAAAATCATGATATCATGAGAAGTAGATGTTTCATGCTTCACAGTTCCATTACTCCAACCAGATTTGCATTGTTAGTCTTCCTCATGTTGCGTCAGGTATTCTTATTTCAAGAAGAATTCTGGGGAAGTGAATCACTTTGTGGTAGGCTAGAAACACACTCCAACAATGTTCTCACCCTTGATGTGGCCGAAGGAGTTAAAAGTAAAAAGAATCTTGTTAGGAAGGTCCTTGTTTTTTATAAAAAAAGTAGGGGAAATGTCCCCTAAACCCAACCAACAGCACAACTAGGCCTAGAGGCCAACAGAACAGACATAGCAAAACAATAGGGGTGAAAACCAACCAACACCCCATAGTAGAACTGACACCCTAAATGCGCAAAATAGTAGACACTACGGACCAACCAAAAACAACAAGCCTAAACATAGAACCAAACACAAATTAGGAAGGTCCTTGTTATGGTTCATTATGTAATCTTGTTCTCGACCATGAGGTCTATTGTAAGGAATATGTTCTTTTATTTTTTGTCATGTTATCAACTTATGTACTCTAAAATTTATGAAATAATGTAACTCCTCGTCTCTTTTCTTTGTATATTGGACATGTTTCATGTAATTATGTTTGATTGTGTGTAATTTGTGTAAATTTTTAATTTTTATTTATGGAGATCATTACACAAAGTAACTCAGCACCCAACACTCCAAGGGAAGGTAGATACATACAATATAAGTACGTTCCCAAATCTACAAGACAGCAACCTTCAAGGCAAATAAATACAAAGCAATCTCATTTCTCCTAGACAACCTTTTTCATAGGAAACATGTTGTCAAACACAACTTCCAGTGTTGTGTGATGCAAAACCTAAGACTCTGGATGTAGCACCTTTGAACACCTATGATCATCATGTCTGAACCACACAAGAATATCTTAAACCATGAAGAAATGTGGAGCACAACATAAAACACACCTCTGTTACCTTACACACTCCCTTATTCATTTTTTTCAAAAGCACTTGGAAACCAAGGGAACCTGTTGCATTTGCAACACCTGCTCATCATCACAACAACTTGTCAACACAACCACAATAGAGGTTGACATCAAACCACAACATAACCATACTAGGGGTTGACATCAATGTGACATAAAACCATAATACAAAAGACAATACAACACCAACAATATTCACATACAATGGGTTGACATCAATGAAAACACTAGCAATCTCCAACAACTCCAAATTTCCAACATGTTCATGGTACCTATTTCTAAATTCACATGTAAAATTACCATACTTATGGTATAATAACATTAAAAATTACTTTTATCATAACCGTGATTTGAGCTATTACTATTATTCTTATTTATAAAGTCTATGTATCAACTGCTTTCTCCCTCTTATTTTTTTCTCTTATAGAGTTGCATCTTTTAGAGATACTTCTTCCTTGATCTCCATGGTTTCTTTTAGAGCTAGTTCCTCCTCTTCCTTTATATTTTCTTTTGGATATAGTTCTTCCTCTCCACTTACTTGTCACATTGGCTTGAGATTTGAATGTTTGTTCTAGGATAGAAGGGAAAACCTTTTAAAGCATTTCTCATGGGTTTGAAATGAACCCATCAACTCATCTGCTATATTTTTTGAGAGGTATTTAGCATTTTTTATTGCAACAACTATTAGATCGAATCTTGGGGGAAAACTCCAAAGGATCTCTTTAATAATCCTTCACTCTTCCATATCTTCACCATTAATTATTAATTTATTTATTAAGGTGTAAAATCATTTGTGGAAGTCAAAAATAGACTCTCCATATTTCATTTGAAGAGTTTAAAAATATCTTTGAAGAAGTTGGAGTTTTACAAATCACCTTATTAGTTCCCTCAAAACTATTATGCATAATTTTTCAAGCCTCCTTTGAATAGTTAGTTACTAGTATTTTAGGGGAAAAAAAACAATGTTTCTTCAATCAAACTTAAATATTTTTTATTCTTCCTCCTAGTCTCCTTCAATTTAGTCTTTTAGATATTTATCAATGCTACATAATCTTTGTGGTCAATCACATTTATGAATTCATTGACACAAGCTTTGACAAATCATTTTCTAACATTATGGTCTTCATCTTCTTTTCTCACACATTATAGTTTTGTCCATCAAATGTTGTGGTTGTTGCTAGATTTTCCTATTGCCTTCATCCATTCTTTTAGACTAGGGGGTAAACTATTATATCCCAAAAAGTAGAGCCTTAGCATTGATAATAGTTGATTATAAAAAATAAATTCAAACAACTTCAAAAAATTACTCTAATACCATTTTTTTTAAATAAACAACAATAGAGACAATTTCTTTGATACCTCTT
The DNA here is from genome assembly GCA_007258455.2 of Sequoia sempervirens. Classification (NCBI taxonomy): domain Eukaryota; kingdom Viridiplantae; phylum Streptophyta; class Pinopsida; order Cupressales; family Cupressaceae; genus Sequoia; species Sequoia sempervirens. The sequence goes on from VDFB02367406.1 coordinate 17,121, forward strand.
GTTGAATAAACAAAATAAAAAAAAATACTATGGAGACCTAGTAGGAGAAACTCTTAACTGAAGTCATAATATATTTTCTATTTATATAAAAAACTTTGTATAATATTTTCTGTAAAATAGACTACAAAAATATCTCAAAATAGTTCTACAATTGTTATGTTTTCTCTTTGGAGATATTGTGTTTATTCTTTCTATATTTTGTGTGCATTCACATTATTAGAGCTACTATTGTTGCTCTTTGCATAAATTTTGGAGATGCTTCTCAAATCCTTCCTATAGCTAATTATTTTACTTTTTTCCTTCTTCTAGCACAACTACATTTATCTATTCTTCCTTGTTTTTCCTATTTATTTTTGGTTTCTACCTACCAACAAATAATTTCCTAAAAAAAATCTAGTTAAAATATTAAATCAAATGTAGACACAAAAAATATATACTACAAAAATAACTAAAGTTTGGTGGTTGTAGCAAGAAGAGATGTTTCTAGATCCAAGAGATCTTAGTTAAGGATAAATGATGTGTTAGAGATTTAATTATTTGACTCAATATTATTTATTCCAACATAATTATACTTGTCTTCTTCAAAATAGGTGTTTTTAAATTTAAGACTCATTTCATCACTTTTTTAAAAATTATTGCTAATTATTTTTAGCATTCAATTATATAAATGATAAATACAAACATGTCACCATTAAAAACAAAAAGAGAAGATACTTATAGAGGATAATATCATTTATGTCTTCATTCTGAATTGAATCCTAGTGTTAACTAATACCAACTATATTAGATTTGAAATGGGCAATAGTATTCTCCCTAAAAGAATTGCAAAACTTGCATCACTTAGCACCATGCATTGACAAAACAATTAGTGCACCTATTCTCAACAAGTTATAATATTACCTTCGAGGATGTGACATATCACTTGTTAAGTCAAAAAATTCCTAAGAGTATCCATATACTATGCCTCGACAAATTTAGATATCAAAGAGATGAAAGTGAGTGAATATTTACGTGCATATTATGTCAAATCATTACAACATAGTGTAGATAATTTTTTTAAATACCAAGTTCACATCACTTGGGATCAAACCATAGGATTCAAGAGTGAAAATAGGAACTCCTAAAATAATATGAATTCTAAATTAGAACATAAAACAAAAACTTAATTATTCAAGTAATGACAAACTGCTTCCACATATTTTTAACATTGTTCTTTTATCAAATTTATTTTACTTTACTTATGGAAATCTCAACTATATTATTTAAACTGATTATATAATTATTCATTACATGGATCTAATTAACCTACCTAATTTCGATAGTTTAAGAAAAACATTTATTTGTTTACATCTATAATTATAAAATTATTAAAACATCTATATAAATAGATTTTTTTTTTTATTAAGAACAAAAATATTTTTTGAAAAGACTTAAATTCTTATAGAAAAGAAAAATATAATAATAAAATTCAATTAATATCACTACAATATTAAATAAGACTGCCACAAAAGCCCATCAATAATAAAACTCACAACCAACAAACACAAAGAAAACTTAATAATAAAATTCAATTAATGTCACTATATTAAATAAGATGGCCACAAAAGTCCATCAATATCAAAACTGACAGCCAACAACACAAAGAAAAATTTAATAATTAATTTTATTTTTATTTTATTTTTTTGATAAATTTAATAATAAAATAAAATTAATATCACTAAATTATTAAATAAGACCGCCACGAAGTCCATCAATACCAAAACTCACAACCAACGGAACTAACAAAGTACTAAAACATCTCCATAGATAGATAATTTGAAGTTGAAAACTTATTTCAGATTTAAATTCTGGATAAGCTCTGTCTATTTTAAAATTAATTACTGTGATGACTATGAAAAACTCTTCTGACCCGGTTGAGAGTGAATTAATTTATAAAATAAACAACTTTTAAAAGTATAAGAAGGCGTGGGAAAATGAACAAACAAGGCATACGTTGGTCATGAGGCTGTTGTCATCCAAGATTGTAGGAATAAAATACTGAAGCCGGCTGAGAATTTTCAACTGTAGATAAACCATTCTGATTGTGGGGTCTCTCACAATTCAGTAAAATATTGACATGCATATGACCAAGTAAGATAACAATACTATTATATTCTGCTCCACTGAGCTTATATCATAAGCATGACTTGACAATAAGAAAAGTAAATGGTTTGACGTAGAAGATTCTGTTGGTAAATAAAACTACAGAAATGGATCTATCTCCTGCTGATGTCCATTGACAAGTTCTTATGAATTAATTCAAACAATCCATTTTTCTAATGTTTTCCCACAAACATGGGTAGAAAAGGTCTATAGTGGCTGCTGCAGGGTCTCTACTTAATAATACTTATTTGTATACTAATATTGGCTTCTGATACCATAAATACCTGCTACCTCGGTCTTTTAACACAATCTCCAAATCATACTAAGCTCCATTGTTGATTTGTGGCTATCTTATAGCACTGTATAGTTCAAGAGATGAGGAATTCAAGAACTCTGATCAAAGTTGCACTGAGCTGGGTTTTATGGGTATCGACTATCATAGCCATTAGTGCCTCCGACCCATATCCTCTGCAGGATTTCTGTGTGGCTGATTTGCTTAAAGGTAAATGAAAAAGTACCCATTTGTTTTGATTGAGTTTTGGTAGTTTTCTTTTTGGAACCACCTGATCTATTTCATAGAAAAGAATGTACACTTGATTTATATATACTTGCATATAAAGAAACAAAATTCTGTGTGCTTATAACAGGAAATGAGACAGATACCGGTATCGGATGCGACGACCCATATGCACCGGGTACCCCAGATTTCATGGCAACCGGGCAGGGTAATTCCACCAATAATTATGGGTTCAATGCCACTACAGGCAATGTGGAAAACTTCCCAGGTGTGATCAGCTTAAAGTGACTCAGTAGGAAAGATTTAGTCTATCAAATCAATAAGTTTTGTTCTTAACTTCTTAAATCTTGGTCTACTCTGGTTTTTACTCGTATGGAAGGATTTTAGAAAGTCATATGTAGATATTATATAGTTTGAAAGGGTAAAGATGATTTAGTTATAAATAGGAACAGTATGCCCTAAGGATTAGTTACAAAATACCATCATCTACAATGAACGTTGAAGTTTGATTTGTGCAACTGAGAAAGCAACAATAATGGAATTAATATCCATGGCCTATGAGGCTGGCCAGACAAAAAGATCTAAAATAGAAAGAATATAAAATGGTTGGATGGGTCTAACCAGACGAACGGGTGGGGGAATGCTGTGACAGGAAGCAAATCTGAGAATTTAAGTAGAAGAGGTTAGGAATAAAGCTAAGATTTTTTTTAAATGAATAGTAGACAAGAAAGAGTAAAGAACAAAGAGGTTTAGAGATGTTGGATGTGGATTTTTTATTTTTATTTTTTAACCGTTAAAATTTTATGTAAACAGTAATATGTTCTAACTATATTTTGTGCCTTATGAGAAATTTGGCAAAGAGTATTCAATAGTGTATTTCATTGTAAATATTTTTATTTTAATTTATTTATTTTTTAATAGTTCTAACAATGGTAAATTAAAGGTAAGCATGATATTGAGTATATCTAGACTAAATTGTGTTTGAGCTCTAAACAAGATTAATTTTAGGATAAGAACAGTCACATGGAAGGAAGTAAAGAAATGAAATAAGGAAAACATAAAGATGATTAAATCATTTTTTTATTAGATTATTAGTGATGTAATTGTTAAAGTGAATAATTTATCCATTCTCTATATTTGAATGTATTTAGGTTGATATAAGGTTAAACATCTTGTCTAAGTGAATGTGCAACCTTTAAGTCTCTAGAGGTTACCAAGTTATTTGGTAAACCACATGTACATACCCTTTTGAGGTTGGGAGACTTTCCATCTCATTTCAAAGGTCACTCAACACTTGGCATCAACGTTGATGACTTGGTCAAATAGGTTGTTGGTTTGCACACTGTAAGTGATCCTAAGGTTGACACCTATAAGACACTTGTCTACTCATTTTTACCACATCATGGGGCACTTGTCAATCCACATCATAAGTGGATTGCCTCTTACTTGCCTATATATGCAAGGCCTTCTCATTTTTACATTTGAGTCGACTAAATACAAGAGTTGACATTGTTCATTGTGCTTGTTTCTTATCTCCATGATCTCCTAAATTCTTATAGTAGTTGTCTATAAACATGATATGGTGGGATATGTGAATTAAAATTTGAATTTAGATAAGATAGAGATTAATAAAATGAGAAAAATGTATAGATAATCTAGGTGAAATCATTTTTAAAATGAAGTCAAAATAAATAGTAGGTCAACTATTTTAAGATATGTAAATAAAAATTAGATGATAAAGAGAAAATAAAAAATGGCATTGGCCCTTCTAGTTTTTATCTAATCAAAATTATTTTAAGATATGTAAATAAAAATTGGATGATAAAGAGAAAATTAGATCTGAAAAATTCATTGACACACCCATCTTTTTCATTGAAAAAATATGTATAATCAATTTTTATTAAATTTAAGGTGAAATTACTATTAAAAAAAATTAAAGTGTGAATCATGAAATATAGATAACAATTTATTTTATCTATACTATTCATATATATTAGCTATAAAAAAATTAATATATAATTTAATTTGATGAACTAATTTTATGTTGAAGTTTAAATAAACTCTATGCAATTTTTACTTATTATATGACAATGAATCATTATTTTATGTTTCAATCTCGTTATTCAATAAACCTCTATTAAAATTTAAAAGTAATAAAACCGTATAGTTTTTGTAATAAAATGCTTTATCCTTTAAAAATATTTTAGAATTAAATAAATATATCATAATTTAAAATGTATATTTAATTTTAAAATTTTCCTATTAATTATAAATGGAAGATAAAACTATAAAATAGTAATATCATTATCCATGGACATCAAAATTATAGTAAATGTCGAGTGAGAACATATGGAACAAAATTATGGATGAAAGGAGGTTACGTTAAGGAATGGTGGCAATAGATGTTGAAGTGTACATGAACAAATAAATGTTAATTTATTGAGAGAATTTCAAGAATGGTTGTAAAACCTAAATCATGATAAGGCAGTAAGATATCTGTAATTAAGCATAATTTAATTTCTTCATATATTAAGAAAGATATGTGTTAAAAATATATTCACAAATAATAAAGTCTTTTTAGGTTTAATTATATAATGTTGAATCTAGAAACATTTATTTTCAATATTATAAAGTGTAAAAATATATATTTTTAATGTACAAATAAGCTTTATATAATTATTTGTATATTTAAACAATAATAAAATGAATGTATTTAATTTTTTTTAATTTTTGAAAGTAAAGAGGAGATGGAGAGAAGTTGGGTTGCGCATTTCAATGAATTGGCTTCTCACTTTATTAATAAAACAAAATAATGTTGTTCATCCTAAATTTTATGAATGTCTTATATATTTTAGAAATTCACCTAACCAAGGCTCATCATTTCGTCATCTTCTCATTAAAAAATTCATTGGCATTTCATATTTTTCTTTAATCTTCATAGTGATGTAATATCTGATATTATATATTTGTTATTAAGTTGTCTTGCATATTAATTAATTGAATATTGAATGTCTTTAGTCTAACTTTCTTAAAGTCAATGATGATTATTATTTGTATTAAAATAATAAATTAAAATATATTGTTATTTAAACTAAAATAATTGTTTATATTTAAAATATCTAATTATAAATTTAAACTTTATAAAAGTAAAATTATTTGAAGATTAAAAGAATGTGATATTTCTAAACAAGACTTATTATACTACTTTTAGATTTATTACAACCAAAGACTATATAAATATTAAAATAAATAATATAATTAAAGAATCATAAAATTTAATATTTCTATATATTTATTTAATATAATTAAAATATTTTTAGAACTTACTAATTCATTTTTAAAATATTCTTCAAATTAACATAATTTTTATAATTTAAATCAATTTTTAAATAAATATAATACTAGATTTTTTATATGTTTATATAGAAACAAGATGAAATTAAACTATAAAAATTCCATAAACAAGAATATCAAATTGAAAAATATTTTATCATAAGACACATTTTGTATGTCATTACTTTTTTTAATTATATTATTTATTGTTTATTTTTTCATTATTGTATTTTTCAATTCTATAAATTAATTTTGATCTTTAAAATATTAATACATAAAATAATTAAATTAAATATCAAAAGATCAAAACATTTGTATAAATAAATCAAATGAATGAGCCTGGTCTATTCTTATGTTCATGTCAGTTATATAAATGATTTAAACCAAAATACTGTTGCAGGTAAATAAAAAAACTGAAATGGATCCATCTCCTGCTGATATGAATCGACAAATTCTTATGAAGTAATCCAAACAAACCATTTTTTTATGAACACAACTAAGAAGAAAATATATATGATTGTATCAGGGAATGTGGAGGTGAACGGTTTTGTATGCAAAGATCCAAAGACAGTGCAGGCATCAGATTTCTTGTTTAGAGGGCTACTGAATCCACTGTCAACAGCCGGTCGTTTAGGCTTCAATGTCATCGCAGGTCATGTAGAAAATTTTCCAGCTGTAAACACACTGGGCATATCATTGAACCGTGGAGAATTTGCCCCTGGTGGTTTGAATCCCCCCCATATTCACCCTCGTGCTACTGAGATCATATTTGTATTGGAGGGCACTGTTTTGGCCGGTTTTGTCACCACAAGTAATAAGTTGTTCTCCAAAAAGTTGGAGAAGGGAGATGTTTATGTTATACCAAGGGGCTTGGTGCATTTTCAGCAGAATGTTGGGAACTCACAGGCTACTACAATTACTGCTTTTGACAGCCAGCTGCCTGGTGTTCAACTGATTGCATCTGCTCTCTTTGGAGCCAATCCTCCTATTCCTCAAGCTGTGCTGGCTAAGGCATTTAACATCAATGACCAACAGCTCCTGGAATTGTTGCCTAATAAAAGCTCTGCAACTGCACCCGCACCTGCACCTTCATATGCACCTATAAGCTATTAATCAGAATTCTAATATATTTTCAAAGCATTCCGTGACCAATCATCTCATCAATACCACACAGTAAAGCCCTGAAACAAATTGTTCCTGTATTTCCTGCTTTCTGCTCAGTTATATCATAAGCCTCCCTTATAAGCATGCAAAGAAAAACAATCCATGGAATCCCACTGGATTCACTGGCATTGGCTTCTGGTTATGTTTTGAAAATTAAAGTTTTGTTTTGTCTGCTTTTTTTCTCATATTTCTGTGTGCAAGTAATTTAGAAATGAGGGGAACTTACATTGTGCAAGTATTTATGGAAAAGAAAAAATTATATAGCAAATATAAATTAGAAATCTATTTCTTCTTAGATTTGTGAAGGCAGAATTGTGTTTTCCATTAAGAGATATTTGGACTAATTGTTAATAATAAATATTTCTTATTGATAAAATTAAGATAACTATTTATTATTTTTAATAAAAATAAATATTTAGATTGTTGATTATTAAAATATTTAATTTAAGTAAAACAATTTTAATAAATACCATCAAATTATATACATATAAACATTTCTACTTTTAAACAATTAATTAAATGATTATAAAAAATATTTTATTCTAAAAATTTGTATACTTTAATTTTATAAGTTTTATATTCTATTTGATGTAATTTAACATCTTTTAATTTAATATTTTTAAAAAGTTTACAATTTTTAAATTATTTTTTGAAACTCTAAACTAAACTAAATGGTTTCAAACAAGATTGAAAGTACCTTATCAATAAGTTAAATTGTGTTATGATATATATTCCTTGCAAATATTTTACAAATAAGATTTATACCTTAATCAAGTTATTGTCAAGATTATAAGGATGGTTTGGCATCAACTTGCAACCTTGGGCTAATCTAC
>VDFB02367407.1:0-22043 GCA_007258455.2 Sequoia sempervirens
CTTATCACCCTTATCCTAACCTTGACAAGGGAAACCAACCTTCCACTAATCCCTTCCAAGCCTCCATGTCCTACCCTAGTCCTTCATCCACTAATTCCTTCCATGCCTCCATGTCCTTTCCTAGTCCTTCATCCACTAATCCCTTCCATGCCACTCCATCTCAATCTACATTTAGTCATGAAAATACATCTATTCATGGTCTCCAAAGTCACATCCCATCTACTAAACTTGAGGATACATGTCAAATGGAAAGTCCAAAGCATGACTTCATGGCTTCACCTTCATGTCAAGATCAAAGTAGTCTATCCCACGACCCTATCTTTAAGTCCATCCAAGAAGTCCTTCTAGATAATCATGGCATCCAAAATACACCTATCCTTGATCAAGATTTCATTCCCAATCATATCATTCAAGAAAAACCCGTCTTTGATCAAGACACTACTATTGAGCAAGAAGTCCAAAATGATCCACTCCTTGACATTTCTGCCATTCATGATCAAACATTTGAAGACAACCCTATCCAAGTACCAAATGCATCCATTTCCCAAAATAAGACACTTGCCTCCTTTGAAAACATAGATGATATTCCTCTAGAACGAGAGTCTCCTACTCTAGACATATTTGCAAATGATCAAGCTATAGGTGAGTTCATTGGACTCTATGACAATGACCATAAAGATGGCTTTGACATCGACTTGGAAGCACCAGTAGAATCCTCTGAATCTGATATGTCACAAAATCACACCAAAGATATCCAACATGCTAATGAAGATAAGAGATCCTATCAACTAGGATCATCTACTTTTATCAAATCAGGCCTTCTTGTAGAGGAGAAGATTCCAAGTAACAATTTCCACATGCACAATGATGGGTTAGCATCTTGCTTTCAAAACAAAAAATACCCTATTGCAAACAGAATTTGTCAGAGCATGCAGTATCAAGGAAAAGGACTAGGCATACACGAGAAAGGAACTCTAGAACCAGTACAGTTTCAGGAAAATCCTAGACATCAAGGTCTTGGTTATCCTTCAGTCAACAAATCTAGTGATGTTAATGGTATCTTCTCGATATTAAGGGAAAATTTATCTGATACAAACATCAAAATGGAGGCCATGCGTAGTTCTTACCATAAGGTTGTTGCCAACACTCCTTCCATCCATACCATAAATTGTCATTCCAACATGAATAAACCTTCCATTTGGAACCAACAAAAACAAAAGTCTTACAAATTCAAAGTTCAAAATCAAATATCAAAGGCCATTGAATCAATCAAAAATCCAAGTGGACAAATAAAGTCAAAATGGATCCCAAAGAAAAATGGATCAAGCAAAGAAAATAGTTCAAAAGTAAAAGTCAATCAAAATGTGGAGCCACAAGAAAAGAGGACTCCCACATATAATAAATGTCCACCTCCTTCAAAATGGTCATCATACAAGGCATATAAAAGTCATGGTTCCAAACATTATCCCAATCTGAAACCCAGTCTCCATCATCCATCACCCCAAGTTTGGCAAATGAAAATTCCTACATCTAAATTGCCAAACGCGTCTACCATCATCTGTCATAATCCTACATCTCGCCTAAAGTCTAAAATTCCTACGTCAAAAATCCATTGCATCTTGGCAACAACTCTTTATTGTAAGGACTCCCATGGCACTCTATCACGATGTGCGTATTTTGATAAGGCCAACTCTAGTGTCAACAAGGATCATAATGACATCAATCAATTGTATGCAAGTGCTATGATCCTAACAAGGCAACTACTTCATCAAGGTTATTATTGGCATATCATGGCACCAGTCTCTACATCAGCACCATCAATGGATTCGGCACAATCAGTGATCATCTAAAGCATCAGGGCCATCTAAAAAAAAAAAGAAGTCACTTTGATGAAAACCTGGCAAACAGGCATCTTGGTGACACCAAAAAAAAAAGAAAAAGAAAAGTCAAGAGAAAAATTTCGTCAAATAGTGAAAACCATTCTTATGGCGCTTTGGATAAGTACCATGATGAAACTTGGCAAACAGGCGTCATGTGTAAGCCATTATCTATGTGGACTATTATACTTGGGGGCAAGTTGTCTCATCTCCCATACCCTTCGTATGACATTTCCATCTATCCATCTTAGCCCTACCTCTCATGTCCATTTTCCCAGCTACTTTGATCTTGATAAGGACAGGTAGAAACATAAATAATGCTTTGGAACAACTCTTGACATGTCTATCCCTTGGTCATACACTATCCATGAAATATCATGTCATAGCCTTCATAGCATTTTTCCAAATGAGTTATCCTTATACGAAATACCTATCACATGCCTTGGTTTTTCCCTTGTCAATGGTCTAAAGATCTTCCATCATACCATCTAATCCTGAAATGTCATTCCAAATGCAACAAGCCCAATCCATATAATCTTTCTATGCATTCTAGTGCATCATTCAAAACATTCATTGGCTTTGTTTCTAGCATGGCTGCAAACCTTAATCCTTTAGTCACATTATCATCATCCTCATGTTGTTTCGGGATGTGTCCTTCCTACATCAAACAACATTGTCATCATCCTCATCACCTATCAATTGGTTTTTAGCTTGACTAGGGGTAAGATCATGGCTGTCCTTGGATTCTTGTGCATGCTTGCTTGGTTGCTTGTATGAATCACTACCTTGTACATAGTCCACTTCCATGTATATAGTCCTTATCCCCATACATACTACCCATCCCTGTACATATCCCTTATCTTCCCTGTCCATTGTTTGTATATACCATTCATAATAAGTGGTAGTCTTTCCCATAACTTGGAACGATTGACATCGAGAGCATTTCATATCCCCCATTTTACCCTATCCATAGTCAATTGGTCTTATACTCGACTGGGGGCAAACACTTGACATGTGTCATATTGGTTCTTACATTGGTTGTGTTGAAGACGTAAAACCACAGAAAATCCACAAACATCGCAAAATGACCTGAGAAAACACAAAAACATCGAAAAACTTCAAAAATCCAAAAAACAGAGTCGGAGTCAGTCGCACTTGTCAGTCTTTGTCGTTTGTCGAACTACGTTGCGTCTGCGACTGGACGTAGGCAAGGCCATCTGCCGATGTGCCCCCGAGGCATTAGCTCAGTCCGTTAGGTTTGTCTGTATAAAGTCATGAGTCAATCCATATGTCTATATGACAAGGTCATTGGTCAAGTCGAACTACAAGGTCTCTGCGTGTACAACGTAGGCAAGGCCATCAATCGATGAGCCCCCGAGGCCGTACTAGGTCAATCCATTAGGGTTCGTCACATTCACTTTCACACACGTCTTCTGTTTGTAATCAGTCTTGTCGATTACGCCAGTCAAATTGAGACTTTGCTTACCCGGGAATCTCTGAAATTATTTTCGCGTAAAACCAAAGGCTTCATCAATGTCGATGAGCCAAGAGGCCCGCTACGTCCCGGTCCTTTAGGGTTTATGTCGTCACATGCGGTTATTTATCCCCGCGTCATATCAAGTCATGCATCAATCGGTGAACAAATTAGAAGCCAATATCTCTAAGTCAAATCAAACACTTTGCCAAACAAAACAATCAAAACAAATCAACCAACAGTCTGCTATAGGATGTGCCCTTGGAAACAGACGTTATCAAAATAATCAACCTATGTCTTATACAAGATGAGTCCTTCCTGCATAATCGACAGGGTCAAACAATCAAACATAGCCTTACACAGGTTATCACATCAACGGCATCTGACTCAACGTCTTATACGATACATGTCTTTCTGAAACCAGGCTTTTTCATGCCTTATACAGATAGTCATAACATCGAAACCAGACTCACAGTCTTATCCGGTATGTGTATTTCCTGCAAACAGGCTCTATCAATCAACAAATAAAACAAACAAATCATGTTTTGGGCAAATATTTTACTGGCTTTTTGACTCTATGGCTTATTTATCTTATCCTTTATCTTGAATTGATGACTGGGATTCATGTTACTAACTTTCTCAAGGATGTCCCATGAAGGATTTAGAGAAGCAACGACGTATCAGAATTCTATTTTCTTTGACTGCTGTCTGTCGACTATCTTTTCAATTTGATTTTGAGTCATGTTACTAGTTTCCTCAAGGATGTCCCATGAAGGATTTAGAGGAGCAATGGCGTATCATGACCTGTCTTTTACTTTGTTTGCTGCCTATGGTTTGTCCTGACAAAAAGACTGGGGAAACTTGTGTCCTTAGTATGAGTTAATGACAATCCTTGTCTGCGACTGTCTGTTATTAGCAAGTGGATGACCTTGCACACCTTGATCTATGTCATATCATGCTGTTTTTCTCCATTTGTATTAGTCCCGCCCAATGATGATAAAGTGCAAAACCTTTTGTGATACGGAAAAATATCGAAGATTCCTAATACTAACATCTATCTTCTGTCTTTTCCTTCTTTTTCGATCTTTCTTTCTTGCATTATGGCGAAGCCCTGTGACACACAACGGTGTGCATCATCCTGCATCAACATACATGTTAGAAACATTCATACATATAGGCATATTTTACATCTAAATCACCATGGCATAATAGACAATAATCATTACAACCAATGCATATTATAAGCATTTCATGTACAAATCAACTGTAAATACGTGCATCACATTACATTTGCATTAACACACATCTCGTCTGCATCATACATATAACATCACATTGCATTTCATAAAATAATATAAATTGCATACATCATATAGAATCATACAATACATACAATCATCCATCACATAAGCATATCATATAAACATCACATGTATAAATAAAGACTGCATAATCAATAAATAGACAATGCATATCATAGGAATCGCCGCGAAAATCATATATATATATCACTCAAATGTGTCACATCACAATGTCATAATGTATCACAAATACATGGAAGCCCACAGGCTATCGGATCAAAATACACTGTCTCAAATGGATCTCAAATGGTATCTCTATCCTGAACTACCACTGCCATCATGCCGAGAGTGTGTGGGAGACTGATGCTAGGAACCTGCTGATCTCTGAGCTGTAGGAGGTCTGTCATATGGCCCTGCTCTACGTGGCTGATCCACTCCCTCTGTGCTCACTGTCCGTGTGTGGGTCTTGGTCTGAGACCTACTACTCACGTACCCATTTGTGAAAGCTGGAGCCCGTCTCTCTGGGGAACCTGCGCCTCATCACAGGATCTGGTGGTATCTCAAATCGTGGTCTTTCGATCTCTCACGCCGTGGACTACGCACGATCCCTCTCCATCAAGACTCTGTCTCCACCACAGCAGGCATCTCTCGCCATCCAACACTCATTTGCTCCTCAAGAGACAACCTAATTTCGTAACATATCGATTAATCCGGGCACCTCACGCCTCTGTCTCGATGCGGCGGACTACTGTCTCTCCGTCTCCTCCTCGTCCTATCTCCTCCGAGATACGATCTGATCTCTCTCTAAATGATCATCATCCTCATCATACGTCCTCTGGCAGGCACCCTACTTAATCCAGGGCATCAATCTACCGCCTCCTCTCCAACTACCTCCTCGGCACCTACCTCTGCCTCTGCTGGGATATCAGGGATGTCTCGGATCACTGCCTCTGCCGGCTGCTCCCCCTCACCACCTCTAGCCACATCTGGCATGGCCACATCCTCCTCTCCTCCTCTCTCCTCTCGGATCAGTGACAAGGCTGGTCCTCGTCCCCGTCGACCACGTCTCCCTCTCCTACCTCCACATCGGCCACCTCTGCCATCATCCCCTCCATCACGTCGGCCACCTCTGCCTCCTCGGCCTCCTCCCTCTGCCTTATGCCCTGGGACGCAGCCCGCGCCCGCTCTCTCACCCAGTCTTTGTTTGCCACAGATCCTATCATGAGTATTAGGCACAGCCTGCGGCCCTACTTGATCGTGGTGGAGTGGTCCACTGGATCTTCTTTGGTCACCCCCTCCATCCCCGTGATTACTTTGTAAGCGCTATCCAATGTCTGCCTCCCTTGATGGTGGCCGAGAATCTCTGGTCCCCATAGCAATACCTCTCATGATGACCTGGAAAACTCTGCTCTCCCTCGAGGTACATCCTATACCTCTCCATACTGTCTCAGGACCTGGTTCGGCAACTGCCGCTCTATAATATGCATGTGGGACAATGTCCGTCCCACCAAATACTGTGTCTGTCTGCAGAATGGAAGGTGCTCATCCTCATCTGACCACACCTCATACTCCAGGTACGGTCTCCATGTGTACTCCTGCATCAAGTCTATAGTGTGTCTGAAATAACCAGTGTCCCCAATATGGTGCTGAGTGGTGGCCCCCGCATAACAGAAAGCATATGGTGCCCCATGAGGTACATCAACTGTTACCGGTTGTCTGAATATAGCGATATGCTCCCACGCCCATACCATCAGGAGCGTGGTACCGCAGCTCATAGACTGTGCCTCTCTATAGGCAATGTCATGCAAGTGGAAGTATAACATCCCTAGCACACACGAACCCCAAGCATATATGACTTGGCGCTCAAGCATTCCCACTAACATCTCCCCCCATCCTACAGGGAATCCATGTCCTTGGCGGTCAGGCAGTACTATACCGCCTATCAAGGTCGCTACTAAACAGTCTAACTGTTTATACCTCTGAGCCAATATCCGCCATCTAATCTTATAGTCGTCCACCCCTAGCTGTCTAACGTCAGCGTGGGGGTAATATCTGCACATCTCCGCTATCCCCCTCTACGTATCATACACTACCCGTGTCCCTCTAATAGGCAGTCTCAAAATCCTATAAACATCCTCTAAGGTCACTGTAGCCTCTCCAGTCGGAAGATGGAACGATGATGTCTCCGAGTGCCACCGCTCACATAGTGCTGCCAGCAATCCCCGATTTTCCCTAATCTGGGGCATATCGGTCACGTGCAACAAACCCAAATGCCATAGAGTCCATCGCTCGGCCAGCCGCAGGCTGTCTCTGAATCGAAACGTCGTGGGTCTCGACTCACGTGTATAGATAGGGTCAAGTACAACCTACACCAACATCATACATGCCTCATGTTAGCCTGGATCATCTATTCTAATGCAACCTGACTGTTTTAACATAAAATGCAAATGCGTCGTTATTTTGCAAATGCGTCATTCTTTTACACATGCGTCGCTTTTCCACAAATGCGGTTCAAAAATTACATCATGTGCGTCATTATTAATCAAATGCGGTTAATAATAATCACATGCGTCATAAAAATATCATTTGCGTTGCATAATCTCAAATGCGTTTCTAAATAAGCAAATGCGGCTATAGCTATTCATATGCGTTTCAGGAAATCACATGCGTATCAAAATAAACAAATGCATCTATTAATATGCACATGCGTTGCAAAATTTCAAATGCGTAACAAAATAAACACATGCGTTTATTTGCTAAAACCTAAGCTAACCGACCGACGTTAAAATTCAAATGCGGCTTTTCGCAGTCACATGCGTCATTCGCGCATACATATGCGGTGCAAAATAAAACGTGACGCATAACTTAAAATGCAATAAATGTCTTAAAATACGCGCAAATCAAAAAAATTCAAAAGGTAAGTTTTAGGTCCATACCGGGGGGTCCGCGCCGGCTGGTCTCTGGAATGTCCGGATCCTGTATGCACGATGATGGGTGGCTGGAACTGGAGACATCCTCGCTGAAAGTCAGAGCAAATTTTGAAATCTCTAAGCTAGGTGGGTGCAAATGAATAGTTTTTCACCCCAATTCCAATATATACCTAGGGCTTAGGTGGCATTTCTTTCCTACTGGCCATGTAAACTTCCATTTTCTATCATCCCGTACCCATCCCTCCCATTTCCGAACCCAATTCCGTCAACTGCATTACATTTCTGCCTATCTATTGGACTAATCGGGTGCATTTCCAAATTTTTCTGAACATTTCGGAAATTTGTCAATTTTCCCGAGGGGGCATACCTTCACCTATTCTAATCTGGAGCATTACTGGGGCATATTTTTCATCGACTTTCTTTGACACGCCGAAATGACATTGTATCAAAGAGGGGCAAATGTAGACACCGAAATCTGGTTTAAGCCTGCGACTTCCATATTCTGCATAATTCGTATATTCATGGTCATGATTAAATAATTACAAATTATTTAATTATTCATCTTAACATTAATTCTTCTATTAATTAAATAATTTCAATTATTTAATTGAATTCACTTCGTTATTTCTTCTATTAATTAAATGAAGTGGCATTTAATTATGTTACTAATTAACCTTGTTCTTAGGCTAAATTAAAAACGGAATTTAATTTATTCTTTATCATATTTCAGCTATTTAAATAAATTTTAATTTTATTTAATTATTCATTTGAATCCTTTCATCCACGCATGGTTAAATAAATATTATTTATTTAATTATCCTTGAATATTATGCGAATTAAATGAATTATTTAATTCATAAATTCCTATTTTAACACATTCTTCTATATTTTAGATAATTATGTGAGTTATCTAAGTATTCTTTTACTCGACTTGACATCTATTTTAATCGTTCGGTTAACTATTAGATTTAATGTATACGAGGTGGTACCGAGTAATCTCTTCATCAAGTCATCAATGGTCAATTCTAACTCAATTCGTGTACATGCGGATTAATTAAATATTCTTATTTAATTAATTAAATGTTGTCGTGCATTCAAGCAGATCGTTATAATCAATCTTCATCTTTGTCATGCAAAGATATTTCTTATATTTTTGAATGCGTGAAGATTAAATCATTTATTTAATCTTTAATTCTATTTCTAATTTGAATCACTCATGTCATCACATCCAATTAACATAATGCATGTCTAATCAGTCAATCTCAACCGTCCGTTGATCTTTCAATCTTGACCTATCATTCGAATAATCAATTTTCTATAAATTGATTTGTCATTCTTCATTCCAATCTCTCTCGCGAATTTTGTAACTTTGGAGAGCACTTTTGTCTTGAATCTTCGATATTTTGCTAATCACTATCTTAGGCTATACTTGCACGAACTTGAAAATATAAGGGCAATTATACTACACAAGCAAAATGGAGAAGGGCAATCGAGATGAATCATGGAAATACGTTTGAAGATTGGTGAGATTGTTCTAGTTTTTAATTACGTTTTTACTTTCCCATGTTCTTTGTTGCTTAACGAATGAATTTGCATTTTAGATTTTGGTATTATTTACATGTGTGCTTCAAATCTTCTTTGTTGTCTATTGTGCAAAGCCTTTTCATTTTCAGCGTTACATATCTAATATAAATATAATATATATTTTACATAATATATAATGTGTTTTAACATTAACACTTGACAAGTTGAGGGCATAGTACTTATTTTTATTTTCAAGTTAAGTTATTTAATACTTCTTATAAGATTACACGCGTGGTTAAAAAAATTAACTAATAGAATTCCATCTGTATTTTATAAGATTTCACGTGCACTTAAGAAAATTACCAACAGAGTTGCATCAAAACGAAACGAAACAAAATGGGAAAGAGATAACCGCAAAGAGGGTGGTGGTAAAGCGGGGCCCACACACTAAACTGTCAGCTTAGTGTGATGTTTAAGCCCGACCCTTCCAGTCTGCTCTTTGAAATGTACTGGGTGATGCTTCATTTGCAGAGGCAACTTCATGCAACAACTTTAGATCCTTTCCATCTTCAATAATAGATCTAAAGTGGTCCTTGATGTCCTTTATTTTTCGTCCTATCCTCCGATGAAAAATCCATTAATTACAACTCAACCCACAAGATTGAGTGTTATTTCCATAAATGTATTCAACAACACATTCCTCATAGATGTCCTCTGCAAGCAAGAAAATAACGCGAATGTTCTCCAACCATTCTTTGACATCCTCCTTATTGATAGATTATGAAAGCAATCAATTAAGTGCAGAAAAACAAAACGAAAGAAGAACAAAAACATAAACACATGAACAACAGTATTTATCATGGTTCACCATATAGGCTACATCCACACTGAAAGTAGAGGAATAATTTATTAGGCATACTGGTTGAAATAAATGTTTCAAAAGGGCTTCCTGCTGAGGTCCTACTTAAATCTTCTAAAGGCTCTTGGGTCCAATCTTTGGATTATGAAGGGATACCCTTCCGGTGTAGACGATGCTTCAATACTGGACATGCTGCTGCACATTGCGGATTTGAGAAAAAAGCAAAGACAACTACTTGGTGGAAATATGCTTCTCAACAACATTATATAGTTGAGAAGAAAGTTGATCAGAATAAGAGTTTTTCAAAGGTGGTTGCTTCTGAATCACTAGGTCTTGGGATGCCCCCTCCGATCGTCTCAAATGGCAGGGTCGCTAGGGCAACCCCTATTGAGTCAAAGACTACCATTTCAGGTGTAAGTGCACCGACTTCCCTTTCTGGTGGCTCTTTAGAAAAGTCTTTATCTGTGCAAAGGAATCAAGATGAAACTCCAAATAATTTGGCTGCTGGCTTTCATCTTCATGAAAGTAGTGAGCTGGTTTGGCATGGTAAGTCAGCGCAAGTGGAAGAAGGTTGGATCACAGTTAAGGGAAAAAAAGATAAATCCTCTAAGCCTTCTTTCGACATGATTCTCTGCTCCCACAAGAAAAGTGTAAAATGTAAATCTTGAATGGTCTTGTTTTGGAGCTAGCTTTTTCGCTGGATGCATGCTATCTTTTCTACAACCTTGCTCTTTTTGTTAAAGGGTTCCGAGTCCCTTCAAAATCTATTTTTTCCTTTATAAAAAACAACAGATATAAAGACTACCTCAACTCTTTGTATACAAAGAGGTTGAGCAACCATACAATTGGAGGGAAAATAAAATAAATATAAATATTAATGGGTTTCATTTTTAACAATCTCCCACTTGAAACCCAATCACTGTTGCACACTTTTAGAGATTCCCCTACTTTAGTCCTACTGTCAGAGTTTGAGAAGGCTGTGAGAAGTCCTAAAAAATTTGAACTTCTCTCTTGTCATGATCTTGGTCAGAGCATCAACTAGATTCACATTTATATCAATCTTGGCCACATGTAACTTTCCTTCTTCAACCACATGGCGAATAAAATGATGGCGCAAATCAATATGCTTGGAGCAACGATGAGATGTATGATTGTTTTCCATAAAAATGGCACTCCTACTATCACAAAAAAGAACAAATTCTTTCTATTTACACCCTAACTCACTCAACAATTGTTGTAACCAAATCATCTCTTTGGCCCCTTTAGATAGAACCATATATTCAGCCTTGACAGAAGAAAGAGCAATAGATTGTTGCAATCTAGAAACCCAATTCATCGCTGCCCCAACAAATGTAAAGGCATAGGATGATGTAGATCTTTTTTTGTCCAAATCACCTCCCAAATCAGAATCAACATATCCCTATAACTGAAGCCCCTCTCTGTGAAAACATAAAGCATAACTAGAAGTAACTTTCAAGTACCTCAAAATCCACTTAACAACATCCCAATGAGCCTGGCTGGGATTGCTCATAAATCTACTAACGACTCCCACTGCATGAGAGATATCAGGTCATGTGCAAATCATGGCATACATTTGACTACCAACTGCAGAAGAATAGGGAATATGTTTCATGAAGTCTTGTTCTTCTTGTGTCTTGGGACACATATTCGAGGACAAACGAAAGTGATCAACTAAAGGAGTGACAACAGGCTTAGCATCCTTCATACCAAACCTTTCCAAAACTTGAGCAACATACTTTTCTTGAGACAATATGTTTTCCTTCTTTTTCCTATCCCAGATTATACTCATGCCAAGTATTCGTTTTGCTGCCCCTAAGTCTTTCATGGTGAAATGCTGAGCTAAAAGTTTCTTCAAGTCACAAACTACTTTCATGCTAGAACCGGTAACTAGCATATCATCAACATAAAGTAATAATAAAACAAACTCACCTGTGCCAAGTTTCTTGTAATAAATGCACGAATCAGACTCACATCAGATGAAATGATGCTTAATCATGAAATGATAAAACTTGCGATACCACTGTCTAGGGGCTTGCTCTAGCCCATACAAACTTCGTTTTAGCTTGCAATAGAGATGTTCCTGTCCTTTCTTGACAAAACATTCAGGTTGCTCCATGTATAATTCTTCCTCAATGTCCCCATGAAGGAAAGCAATTTCAACATCGAGTTGTTCAAGATCAAGATCACACATTGCTACCAGACCCAAGATTGCACGAATGGAAGTCATCCTCATGACTGGAGAGAAAATTTCATTGAAATCTATTCCCTTTTTCTGATCATAGCCTTTGACAACCAACTTGAATTTGTAGCGTTTCTTACCTCCTTTCAACCGATAGAGCCATTAATTTTTTAAGGCTCACTTATTAGGAGGAAGTTTAACTAAATCCCAAGTGAGATTAGCATTTAAAGAATCCAATTCTTCCCGCATTGCCTCCATCCATCTCTAACTATTAGGATCATTGCAAGCTTGTTTAAAAGTGACTGGCTCAGGATGATCAGTAAACAAAAGCTCCAGATGATCAGCTAACAACAGTTCAAAATTATTAATTTTACTAGGGATTTTCCTCTGCTGGGTAGATTGCCTCAAATTCCTGGATTGCTCATTTGAAGAAACAACTTCCTGCCCTGTTATGACAGTATCCTTTCCTGGCATATTATTAGAATTCCTTATTTTGTTAATACTCTGTTCTTTGTTCGCATATCGAGTTGACTGAGTATTAATTCCTCCCTGTGTATTGCTTTGGGGCACCATATGTGTGGCACCATCCAAAAGAACCAAATTATTTTGAGGCAATGTGGATGGGATATGAGAATCATGCACATGAGATGGATTAATGTGGGAGTCAAAATCCCCAATTTCTGACGGAAACTTTAGAGACCCCTATTCTTGGATGCCGTGGGAATCACCGTCCTTGGTTACCAACTATTGCATATGGTCAAACAAACCTGCATCCATGTGTGTAGAGACTGTGCAGGATTCCAAAAAGAGAAAATTTCCTTAGAGGAAGGATCAAGGCCTCTTTGTGAGGCATTTGATGAAGAATCGATGCCTCTTTGAGAGGCGCTTGAGGAAAAGCCAGGCTGCTCGTGTTGAGACATATTATCATACTCATTGTTTCCAGACAACTCTTCATCATACTGATAGGAATCAAGAGGGCCCTGTTGTAAAACCGAGGTGGGTGAAGGAACGTAGTAGGAGGCAAAGATACAAATGACCCCTGTGAAGTATGGTTCTCAAATGTAGATAGAGGAACATATTCCTTGGAATCCATAGATTGAATTTGCAAGGCTGGAAATGTGTGTTCATTGAACACCACATCACGAGTATGAATAATATTTCGTTCAAGCGGATCCCATAACTTGAAACTAAAACTATCCTCACCATAACCAAAGAATATGCAACACTTTGATTTAGGATCAAGTTTATACTGCTTTTCCTTGGGAATGAGAGAAAAAGCTTAACAACCAAATACTCGTAAATAACTGTAAGAAATTTTCTTACCCAACCAAGTCTCTTCCGGAATATCGAAATTCAATCAAGATGACAGTGCTCGATTGATCAAATATACTACTATATTACAGGGTTCCGCCCATAATTCTTTGCCCAATCCAACATTCGAGAGCATGCAATGAGCTCTCTCCAAAATTGTTCGATTGAGCCTTTTAGCCACACCATTCTCTTGAGGAGTAAAGGGAACAATTTTGATCTGACTAATACCATTTTCTATGCAAAAATTTTCAAATTATGAGGAGCAAAACTCTCCTCCATTATCTATTTGCAAGCACTTGATCTTGTGCCCAATTTGGTTTTCAACATAAGCTTTAAATAATTTGAATTTAGTAAACACCTCTGATTTTTTTGAGAGCATATAAATCCAAACTTTCCTTGTACAATCATAAAGAAAGGTGAAAAAGTAACTAGCTCCGAGGCAATGGAGGTTACCTCAGTGGGTTCAAAGACATCTGAATAAACTAGCTCCAAGGGTTGACTCTTCTTCTCATGACCGGTTCTCAAGAAGCTGACTCGCTTTGGTTTGCCATAGAGACAATATTGGCAAAAATCCAACTCAACAAATTTCAAACCGGGTAGTTGTTCTCTTTTGAGCATAATCGAAAGTCCTTTTTGCTCATGTGACCAAGCCTTTTGTGCCAAAGTTCGGTATCACTGTCCTCAACAGTTATGGAAGCTCCCACTTGATTATGATTTTCAAAAACATATAAATTGCCAACTTTATTCTCCTTTGCTACTACCAAATCCCCTCTAGTAACTTTTGAAGTATTGGAAGTAAAGAAAACATGACAACCTTGAGCATAGAGCTGACTTACGAATATTAAATTCCTCTTGAGTTTAGGAACATGATAGACATCCTTTAAAATCCATTTGCTTCCATCTTGCAGTTGTAACAAAACATCACCTTTCCCAATTATATCACATGCATATTATCACCTAAATATACTTTTCCAAACTAACCTTCCGCATAGTTTGTTAAAGCCTCTGTGCATGGAGAGGCATGAAAAGAGGCTCCAGAGTCAAGCACCCAAGAATCAGAAGTGGTGTCGGTAGTAGAAAGGATTAAAACACCATCATCATTGTTATAAGCTATATTAGCTTCGATATCCCGCACTTTCTCTTGTGCCCTTTTATAAGACCGACAATTCTTCTTTGTGTGGCCAGCCTTGCCACAAAACCTTAATGAAATGATATATATTCAAAGATTCAAAGCAAACAAGTTATTCTAATTTGCAACAAACTAAATCTTTTAAGAATGTCTCACTGTCCTCTATTCTTAATGATTCTTTTAACCTTTGTGGCCCTCAGATTTCTATGTGCACCAAGGCTATTAGCATGACACTTAAGAAACAAGATTAGTATTCAACATGCAAGCCAACTAAATTCATACATGAAACTATATGCAAACAATGATGATGAATGCTATGATGAAGGGATGATGGTGATTATGATAAATAAACAAGTGGAGGTGGATGCTATGGTATTGAACTAGAATGATCTATGCATGATACTCCATATGCTCAAATGAAAACTTAAAATGAACTCATCTAAAATGCAACTATGATGCAAGATGGGACATAAAATGCAACTATGATGCAAGATTTAAAGCTAAGATGTAAATACAAAGAAAAACATGATGTAAAAACTAGTTATAAGACTCCAAAATGCTCCAAGCTCTAATGATAAACCTGCATGATAACTTTACTTCAAATGTGGATGAAAAAATACAATGCCCAAGGGTTGTATTTATAGCCTTTTCCAAGCAT
Source organism: Sequoia sempervirens (assembly GCA_007258455.2). Classification (NCBI taxonomy): domain Eukaryota; kingdom Viridiplantae; phylum Streptophyta; class Pinopsida; order Cupressales; family Cupressaceae; genus Sequoia; species Sequoia sempervirens. The sequence goes on from VDFB02367407.1 coordinate 15,264, forward strand.
ATAGTGAGGTGGCAATAATCAATGGTCTAGATTCAAACAAGAAAAATGGATGATGAAGATGAAGAGAATCAAGATGTTGTCCCCTTGACCAAATACAACATGCCATTTGGATGGAAGAATCTCTTGACCAATGGGAAACATGCCATTTGGATGGAAGATTCAAGTGTGGGAAGAGAAGACCATGTGCTTCCAAAATTGGTGGAAGTGTGGGAGGAATGATTTCTCAAAATGAGTTGAAGATAATTCTATTTAAAAATTAGAGTTATTTATTTTCATGTGACCTTGGTGAGGTGGCACAAAAAGTTGAAGAAATGTGCTCTAATTCCTAATTAGATTTAGTGGAAATTAATTAAATAAAACAAGTTTAGGGAACTTCTGGCGCTTCTTGCACTTGTTTAATGCATCACCAACATTCTTGTTGCATTGCCAAAAATTGGGTTTTTCACCACTATTGTAATTGTTGGAGGAGTTTGATGAGTTGTTTTCGTTGTATATTTTGATGACTCCTCTCTTGACTAAAGCCTCTTCAATTTTAATCCCATTTTCAATCAATTTTTCGAAGGTTGGGGGACATTTCAATTACAATCTATAACTCATCTCGTCATTGAGGTTTTCAATAAATATTTCTATCTTTTCCTTTTCGGGTACGTGATGAGAATATCGTGCAAATAACCTTCTCCATTTTTGCAAGAACACAAGGAACGATTCACCCTTCTTTTGTTTTAGGTTACAAAGATCTTTCATGGTGATGTCATGTTGGATGTTGTATGAATATTGGGTGAACTTGTTGACTAATTCCTCAAAGGTGTTAATTGGCGGGGTGAGTTTGGAGAACCATTCAAGACAATGTCCACCTAAGCTCCTTGGGAATAATCTCATCAAATATGTTTCCTCATATGCAAATTCAAGACTCATGGTCCTAAATTCACTCACATGGTATATCGGATCGGTTTTGCCATTGTATTTTTCATACTTTGGGAACTCGCAATGTTTGGGAAAGGGTATCATGTGAATACTTTTATCAAATGGATAAGGAAAAATGTCTTGGATCAAGTATCGTTTTGAGGTTCCTCTTTGCATGTCAAGAATTTTTTGTTGGAGATTTATCATTTGTTGAGTTAGGGCAACCACATGTTCTGTTTCAGGATTTTTAGGAGGTGCTTTCAATTAATTCAAATCGAAGTCTTCTAGTAATTTGGAACCTTGTTTGGCTAGCATAAGGAGGTATTTTTCCCCATTTCTTTCAAAAATATTTTCTAAACACTTGTGGAAATTGGGTTCTTGTTTAGCATGTTGGATATCTTCTTCGGTTATTTCTTCCTCGTTAGTGTTGTTGAGTCCACGAAAAGGATTCTCTTCAGCCTCCACCATGGTGTTTTGTGTTTCACTGTTTTGAGTTTCAGTGTTTTGAGTCTTAATGATCAGAGTTTCAATGGTTGGGATTTCAATGTTTGAAGTTTCAATGGTTGGGGTTTCAATGTTTGGATCTTCAATGTTGTGATTTTCAAGTCCTTTTTCCTTAAGTTTTCATTTTTGTAAGCTTGTTTGAACGGGCATACAAGTGTTATAGTTTAGACTGAACTTTGATCTAGTTTTTGGAAAAGTACCAAGGATTACAACTAAGCCAATTAGAATGATAAATTCTAATGAGAATAGGTTGGATTTGACTATATAGCTTTGTTTCATGATGAGAGGATGATAAATCTTGATGATGGAACTAGGCCTAATAATCAAAGGTGTGATAAATTTGATGATGTTGGTACTTTGTGATGTTAGGTCTTGGTTTAGGTTGGAAAATTCCACTTGTAGAAGTCAGTTTTAACAAGTTTAGATTCTAAGGTACCTAAGGAATGATTTTGGACTTTTAGAAAGTTTTGAAATTTCGGTTCAAACTTTGAAACCAGAGGTAAATTTTCTTCCTAAATGAGGTGCTCAAATCTTTGGAAAGGTTGTGGATTTTGACAATAGTAAAAGATGTGTAGTTCGGGACTGTTCTTGCAAGCTCTTTTGTAGAAATTGAAGGTCAACCTCTCTCTAAATTCGTAATGTGTTGATATACATTTTTGGTGTTTTTTTGGACTAAGACGTTTGGACTTTGGTTTCCAAATTCTAATCTTTCGTGAAATCATTTGGTAACACACATGTTCAGACTCTGTTTTACCTAATGATTGGTTGAATACTTCTGAGGATTCCCAAGATGAGATTGATTGTCAGATAGGAGATGAACCTAGGTCACTATTTTGTGTTCTGCAAAAGGCATCAAAATAGAGACAAAAGGTGCCACAAAATGTGCAAAAGGCGCCATAGAATGAGCAAAAGGCACCAAAACAGAGACAAAAGGCGCCAAAACAGGTGCAAACTTGGTTTTTTGAAAGTTTCTTGAAAATTTGCTTCATTTTTTTAATTTTCCAATGGGAGACTTGGTTGTTTCACTAAATGTAATTCTGAATTAGGGTTTTCACTTTCCATATGTGATGTTTTGCTTGTTTTGAGAACACTTTGATAAAGACACATCAAGCAATGTACACTCCTAAGGTTGTGAAAGATTGTATTCTTTTGGATTCCATGCAGGTTTTACCCCAACCACACTTATTCTTAGTGGATGACTAGATGCTTGACCCCACTAGCTCCCTTCCATGACACTCACTTCTCGGGGAAGCCAAGCACCAATACCCATGAATCTCCTATGGAATATTTCTCATCTCTACTAAAAATTACGAGAATGTGGATGCCTTTGGCCGGCCATTCGCGAAGGCCAGATAAGGAGTTTAGCCAAACTATAAACAAAGGAACATTACTGAGAATTATGCTTTCATTAGGGGGGATAACTATCGCGGCAAAGAGACCATTACTTCCATTCTCATTAGGGGAACTATCCCTCGTTTATAGACTTTTTAGTTCTGTGCTCATGAAATTTTATACCCGGTGAGTGGCTTTTAAAAGCGATATTCTTGGATTTAGGTCATTCCAGGTGATTCCTTTTCCTCACAAAGGTAGGCCCTTTAAGATAAATAAAGCAAACAAGTATACCATAGTTCGATCAATCTTGTTTAGGGCCAAGAGAGGACGCGTTATACTCAACTCCACACTCACTTACCACGAAATTTGATGGTTTCTGGCGTGTCAGTTCGGGGAGAGCATATGCCTACCATCCATCAAGCACAAAAGACATGGGGTTCATTAACCCTTTAATTAAGCTATGTTCCTAACTTAACCAAAAGGAAACAAGTAAAACATTAAATCACTCTAGCTTTTTCTTTCACTTCAATGCTCCATGTTCCTCCTGAAACCTCCGTATGACCAAGATATGACCATTTTAAGATTAATTGCAAAAGGCGCTAGAACAGAGATAAAAGGCTCCACAAAATGAGCAAAAGGTGCCAAAACAGAGATAAAAGGTGCCACAAAATGTGCAAAAGGCACCAAAACAGAGACCAAAGGTGCCAAAACAGGTGAAAAAGGTGCCAGAACAGAGATAGGAGGTGCCAGAATGTGCAAAAGGCACCACAAAATGAGCAAAAGGTGCCAAAACATAGACCAAAGGCACCACAAAATATGCAAAAGGTGCCAAAACAAAGACTAAAGGTGCCAAAATAGGTGCAAAAGGTGCCAAAACAGGTATAAGAGGCGCCAAAATAGGCATAAGAGGCGCCAAAACGGGTGCAAGAGGCACCAAAATGGGTGCAAGAAGCGCCATAAGTCTCGTAATCGAGACCTATGATGTGCGGATATATGCCCACTCAGGAATAGGGTGTAGGAATTTTGGGTTTTGATGATTTGATGATTTTTCAAATTTTTATGATGCAAAAACGATTTATCTCTTGAAAAAGAAGATTGAGCCTGCCAGATTGATTAATTGATGCCTTATGTTTCCTCCTTGTGTTTGATGTTTAATGATCGCATTTAGCCGATTGATTTGATGATGTTGATGTGATAGTTGATGATTGACCTCATGATAGGTGAGGATCAATGGTAGGATGATGATGATTGACCTCATGATAGGTGAGGATCAATGAGAGATTGATGATTGACCTCATGATAGGCGAGGATCAATGATAGATTGATGATTGACCTCATGATAGGCGAGGATCAATGATAGATTGATGATTGACCTCATGATAGGTGAGGGTTAATGATAGATTGATGATTGACCTCATGATAGGCGAGGATCAATGATAGTTTGATTGATTGACCTCATGATAGGCGAGGTTGATTGATTGGTGAACCTCATGATAGGTGAGGTTGGATTGATTGATGAACCTCATAATAGGCGAGGTGCATTGATTGATGAACCTCATGATAGGTGAGATTGAATTGATTGATGAACCTCATGATAGGCGAGGTTGAATTGATTGATAAGATTGTTGATTTGTGATATGTTATGATCATAGGAGGATTTTTACATCTGGTGCAGGTGGATTCAGATTTGATTGGGTGATGTGGTTTGAATTCTCTGATTGTTTGATATGCCCTAGTATAGGATTGATTAATATACTGAGACTTGATGATGTATCGAGACCTGATGTGCACATTGATTCAGTTTAGACATTGATGATGTACCTCTTGATTTGAGACATTATGATACACTGCCAGTTTTGATATTGATGTATCTCTTTATACCTTTGGATATCCTTGTACACTTTGACATCATTTTGAGTTATATGATATGCGGCGATGATTATGATCTATGTGTTGATATGATGATAGATGTCTATGATGCATTTAATTTCCATGTTATGATGATGATTATGATATGCATTTAATTTCTACATGTTCATGATGATGATCCTGATGTTATGATATGATATGGATGCAAATGATGATGCAATTGATGTGTTATGAGTCTATGATGGTTTATGAATGATTCCTATATGATGTATGTGATGGATTTTATTATGCCAATGATATGTGATGCATTTTATGTTTTTGTTATTTTCTAATGCAAATAAATGATGTAATGAATGAATAAATGTGTATATGATGATGCATATTTATGTTGATGTTTATGTGATGTTATATGTGATGATGATCATGATGATTATGCAATGATGATTTGATATGATTTATGGATGATGGATTTGACTATGCAAATGGTGTATGATGTTCCATGTGATGATTATGTTGAGTATGTATGGATGCGATGCAAATGATGTGTGATGTTTTGTAAGGATGAATGATGATTATGTGATGCAAATGATTATGCAGATGATTGTGTTATAGGGTCTTAAGCTTAAATGAGTGAATCTATCCACCTTCCAAGAGTTGTGGGAAGGTTTTCGTCAATTGATTCTTTGTTAAATTAAGCTTCACAAAACCTGACATATTTCCCAATTCTTTTGGAAATCTGAAGAGACTCACTCATTTAAGCTTAGTGAACCACTTCCCTAATGCCACTATGTGAAATTATTTTTGATTATGTACATGAGATGCGATGGATGTTGTTTTGTGTTTTTCGATGCAAATATTATGATGTGATGGATGAATGGATGAATGATATTGTAATGTTTTCCGATGCAAGTGATATGCAACTAAATAGGAATGTTTTCTAATTGATGATAATGCAAGTGATGTGTAACTATATGAAAATGATGTGTTTTTGGTAATCTCAAGTGTACTCAATCCCTTAATGCAAAAGATAACATCGTTGTTTAGCTTTGGAAATGCCATAAATATAGATGCAAACTAACATGGATGCAATCTATTCTAACCATGAAAATCTCATATGCAAAAGTTGTCATTTGTAATAGTTGATTTGTCGTGCTTTTTATCATCATTGGGCCTTTAAAATGTTGAAAGTGAGTACACGCATCAATGGTATATTTAGACCATGATGACTTGAGTACTACTTCCATGATGTTTGATAGTGCATGTTAACACAAGCATCTAAGTATAATTAAACTGAGATGACCTGAGCATTGTTTGTGTAAATAGGCAAGAGTTAATCCTTTTCCTATGCAAATTCGGAATGTCATCAGTGATACTTTGTAGCGCACGTATCACGAAAATTTACACAGTAATAATGATCAACTCACATACAATAGAAAAAGAAAAATCATACTCCTTCCTAGCTCCTCTAGTTTGGTACATCATCGAGGGGCTCCAAAGATACGATAACAAAAATCAAAGTACAATAATTGAACATTTGTGTTTAACGTGATAACCCATGATTCAAAAGAGCATCATCCTTTTGATTTGATTTAATGTTTGATTTTCTGATGTTTTCAAGATTTTTCAATTTTCCAATTTTTATGTGTTTTCTGAGATTTTGACCAAGAACCTAACCTAAAGAACTATCCTAGGGGTATCAAGGGCTGATCAAAGATTAGCCTTGCCTACGTTATATATGTAGAGATCACATAGTTCGACAAGATGACTTTGTTTTTGACTTTTTGACTTGTTTTTTTAATTTTGATATGATATGGATGTTTGATGCGTTTCTTATGGTGATTGATGTTCAATGTTGGTTGCGTTTTAATCATTGTTTTTGTTGCTTTTGTCTTACTGCTGTTTTCCCGTTGGTTTAAGGTCAAAGTTTATTTTCCCCCAATGAGTTCAGGATTTTTCCCCTAATCCAGGGTGAGACACGACCATGATGCCAAGATATGTACATGGAGCTTTCAAAGGATAGGCAGATGGATGGCGAAAGCGAATGGTCGACATGCTCAAATAGATGGAAAAGCTAACCTATCACAAATAACGCTTGTTGCTAGGTTTTCACTACTTGTTTTTATTGCACTTTTTCAAATTTTATGATTTTTTTGATCTTTTTGATTTCTTTTT